>JAQZBX010004866.1:0-11354 GCA_029593785.1 Cabassous unicinctus
GTGGCTCAAGCGATTGGGCTCCCGTCTACCATACAGGAGGTCCAGGGTTCGATTCCCAGGGCCTCCTGGTGAAGGCAAGCTGGCCTACGTGGCAAGCTGGCCCATGTGGCGAGCCAGTACAGCAAGATGATGCAACAAAAAGAGACACAGAGGAGAGACAATAAGAGACGCAGCAGCAGACCAGGGAGCCGAGGTGGCACAAGAGCTTGAGCGCCTCTCTCTACTCCGGAAGGTCCCAGTGAAGCAGGCTTCGTATAGGGAATCAATAGACAGATCTGGAACCTGGCAAGAAGTCCACGTGGACATCGATACCCCCAAGATGGCTGCTGGAAGACCCTCACAAGATTTCTCCCATCCAGAACAATGTTTCCTCTGGAAGGCAGGAGAAGCCCTGGATATTCTCCAGGGACATTATCATTGGGCCCACCCGGGGGATTGATGGGTGGGTTAATCAGTCAAAACAGCAAACAGCTGGATCTCCTCCTGTGCCATCAGCAAAGGGGTAGAATAATTAATGGTTTGAAAACAGGCGCAAAAATCTCTCCCGCTCTCTCCTCCGCCCTCGTGGCTTCTGCGCCCTGCTCTCGCTATGTCCCCCTGCATGGATCAACACGCATGTAAAACCTGGGCATTTATGATCTATAATGGGAAAATGCAGTCTATCAATCAGCCCTCTCTATCACTCTTCAGCCCCTTACTCTCTGCTGGGGACCCATGATCTGTGACTTTCTCCCATTTCTCCTCCCCTGCTACCTTAATAAATTACTGGCCTGACTAACCCGACGTGCTCTGAAATTCATTTCTGCAGCCTAGACAAAATCTGGTAACACCAGGATCGGTTCCCAGTGCCGCCTCAAGAGAAGACAAGCAGACAGAAGAACACACAGAGAGCAGACAGCATGCACAAAACAATGAGGGGGGGGGGCGGTAAATAACTGACTAAAATCTTTGAAAAAAACAAAAACAGAAACAGAAGCCTTAGGGGGGCCAGGCGCCCAGCTGAAGTTCCCCCAGGGGATCCCAGGTGCAGCCAAGGTCGGGGACCACAGCTGTATGTAGGCCCCAATTCTGGACTGAGTTTATAAATCTGCCCCAGGTGACCCTCAAGTGTGGCCCGGCTACGAGCCAGCGGGGCAGACACGCCTCTCAGACTTCCCTGTGCACTTAGGTCCCTGGGGGAGCACCTCTGAAACGTGGGCCTCTCAGCGGGTCTGAGGGGGGCAGCAGGAGAACCAGCGAGCAGTAAGCGCCGTGCTGACCTTTAGACGCGAGGAAAAGCCAGTGCGCCTCGCTGGCTGGCAGGAGACAGCAGAGCTGACCAGACGCCGTGTCGCCGTGCCCGCCTCCCCTAGGCCTCACCTGTGGCTGTACATCCCTACCTATCACCGGGATTGCCCCTCCCCAGGCACCGCGCACACTTTAAGATGAACCCGTCTTCCAGACGTCCTTAGGATCGACTTCCCCCGCCACGAGGAAGCCTTAAGGGAGAGGCTGAGCCCGTCGTCTCTGGCCTCCCGCCTGCCGACCTTCCCGGCCCGGCTCCTTGCCTGTCCGCTTGGCGTGGGCTGCGTCCTGAGGTTCTGCGTGCTCCCAGGCTCCGGGCGAAGCCAGCGCGGGGGGCCTGGCCCACCCTTGGAAGAGCGGAGTCCATCCGCCGTCCCAGCCTCGGAGCCCGCCCGGCTGCTGGGAAGACCAGCCCCCTCCTTGCAAACTTCTCCAAGACCTGCACTCTCCACCCGCGGGGGCGCGCGGGCCGCCCGCTGTGGCACCCCCTCGCCACCTCGACGGCGGGGGGCCAGGTCAAAGGCAGACCTGGTTCAGGTCCCAGGTGGGGCCGGAGGCGCCGCCCCTGCTGTGCTGGGGATGGCGAGGCTGCGCTGGGACTGCGTGAGGCTTGAGACAAATAGCCTTGCACAAATGGAAACAAAAAGACAAGGAAAACGGAAAAGAGGAGGCCGCGGTTCCAGCGCGTCACGTGTCTGGCCAGGAGAGCAGCGCTGGGCGCGGAGACTGGAAAGTCGGCTTAACCCGGGGCCCTGGCCCCCCGAGCCCTGGCGGCCGGGGCCCGGTGCCAGCTGCCCTGGTACCCGTGGTTGCCCCAAACCCTGTCCCGGGAGGCCGGTGGAAATGAGGGCCGCAGGGAGGGAGGCTCGGCTAGGTGCTCTCGGTGTGCAGCACAGAAGCGAAGGAACACGGCGAAGGGCGCGGCGCGGCCGCCCTGGAGGGGAGCTGGGAGCACTGTGCACCTCCCCCCTGGCGAAGGTGGGGCTCGAGCAGCTGAAGCCAAACGGGCTCATTCTCCGAGGCGCATCGGTTTTCCTCCTAGGTGTATGCGCAATGGAAATGCCAGAAGACACACGCTGGAATGTTTTTAACAGCCAAAAACTTAAAACAGCACCAGTGTCCGCCCCTAAGAGAATGGGCACGTGAATCTCTCCAGCCAGGAGAGAGAACAAATGATGGCAAGATGATATGGATGATTTCCACAGACATAACTGCCAGGGAATGTCCGAATAAAGCACGAAAGCAGACACGAGCTAAACTAACGCAGCGGAAGTCAAGGTGGTGGTACCCCTTGGGGGACACAGCGCGCTGTGCTTCCTGACCCAGGAGCTAAGGACATGGGGAGATTCAAAGTCCATGAAACTGGACGCGCATGCTTTGCGTCTTTGCATGCCACTATACTCCCAATAAATACATTTACTACATTTTAATGGGACACAGTAAATGTATTCACACCTAAGACTTACTCCTCGCTCCCAGCTTACGTACATTCACACATAAGCCTAAAAGTCCAGTTTCATTTAGGGAACAAAATTAGGTTCCTTTCTTTCCTTTTTGCTGAAGTATAATTAAACATTATTAGCACAGAACCTGGCACACAAAAGGAAATCAGTAAAAGCCTGATGGATGAACAAGAGAAAGAATGAATGAATGAATAAATGAACAAATGAACGGAAGAAAATATCTGATCTTGGGGACAACAAGGCCTCTTTTTAATTTTAAGAATAAAAACAATGAAACTGTAGAATAATATTCAATATAGTTTTATTCGTTTAATCAGCATCAATTAAAGACATTTCCTGTGGGGTTTGTTAGTTTGTTTTTTAAGAAAAACTCAGCATCCAGGATGCACCTGTGTTCCCACATGGCCAGCAGGTGGCGGCAGAGGGTGCGGTTCAGGCACGTGGGGTTGCCCAAGCGTCCAAGAGAAAGGACTGGGTGGGTGCCGGTGAGCGTGCAGAGGTGGCCAGCACGCTGCCACCAGGTAGCGTCTACTCTCCCTGTGAAGCAGGAAACCACGCTAGCTGTGGACAGTGACAAGGGAAGGAGGTTTGGGGGTGGGATAGGGGAGCGCTGACCAGGGAAAGCCAGGGTGCCGGCAACCCTGGGGGTGGGTCTTGAGCCTGGCTTCATCATTCAGTTTTTCATTAGTTCTGCGAATATTTGCTGATAACCTCCTGTCCTGGGCGCTGAACATGCAACAGTGAACATGGAACCTACACTGGGAACAGAGTCAATTGCCGAAACCTGGCCAGGGGACCACAAGTGCTCCGAAGAGCAGGGAGGACAAGGAGACAGAGACAGGGCTGCTCAGGGGGGTTTCCTGCACAAGTGACAAATGAGTAGATTTTAAAGCGGTAAGGGAAGGAGCTTTGCAAATATCTGGGGGCAGGGGGAGTATTCCAAAGGGGGCAGCCAGGGCCAAGCGAACGGCCGGCGGTAGGGCGGGGGCAGCTGCATAGGGTGTTGGAAACCACCTGTTGTCCTAGTGCCATGGGAGCCCCCGAAAACCAGGGAGGGCACGACTGGTTTCACATTATAGAAGGATCCCATGCTGGCTGCTGTGGGGGAAAGAGGCTGACGGAGTAGAGGGTGGAGGAAGGCACACAGGCGGAGGAGGTAAGAAGAGATCCGACTCGGGAGGTGCTCTGTAGAAAGAACCAGCAGGATTCCCTGGAGGCAGAGCTGATGAAATGATGAAAGGAAGAGTCGGTGCTGGCGATGCTCGCCCCCAGCTTGAGTGGAGAACGCCAGCGCAGGCCTGGGTTCACCAGGGGTGGGGTGAGAGTCTTGCTCTGGCCATGCCAAGTCCACGAACAACCCTGTAGTGCTGTGCTGTGTCATTTTGCTGGTGCTGGCAGCAGGCCGTGGCTCTGTCTCCTCCTGCGGCACCTGCTGGTGGCCCGGGCTTGGCTGTGGACTGACCCAACGGTTGGGATTACATTGACTGGCTTTAGGGAACAGGAGGTGAGAGAGCTGAAGTTATTGAAAGATGGACCAATTGTAAAAACCCATTCCTAGAACCAATTTGATTTAGTCAGGGCTGATTACAAATGACAGAAACCAAACCCAAACTCATGTGAGCAAAAGAAAGGTAGCCATGGCTCTGCAGCTGGCAAGGGCACTGAAGCAGCTCCCAGACGAGAAGGAAGAGCCTGAGGCCTTGGGTGGCCCCGTGGCCTTGACTGGAGGTGTGCGTACGACTGTGTGGCCCCACATGGCCCCCACTGAGAGGTTTGCAGGGGGCAGGTCTAACGTAAAGAGGAGTGCTCAGATCTGTGCCGAATTGGAGAGGGAATACCCAGATGACAAATCAAAACTGCTCACTGGTCTCACAGAAATAAAAGGCATCCTCTGACAGACACCCAGGCTTTGGACACTCCTGCAAAATCAGTGCCTAACCACCACAGGTAGGAGGGAAGTGGAGGCGGCTTTAGCAGCCCTCAGTCTCCACCTAAACCGGATGGGCTGGGGCTGCACCAGCCTCGTCCTTTCTCGTGTTACTAACGTGAGGCTAGGTGTGCTGGAGCCCACCTTAGGCCCCACACGAATCAGGAATGGCCTCGAAGAGAGCCCGGCCCGGTCCGGAGGGCAAGCAGCCTCCAATGGCTCTGCCATCACGTCCGCAGGCCGTGAGACAGGTGCCCGCCTCCCTCTGCACCCAAACTCTCCTGCCGGGACCGAGTAAACGCGGTGACTCAACCAGACATTTGTTCGTGGGAGGGCAGGCAATGTGGGAGGCAACCTGGTGCTCACCTGTCACCTGGCAGCCGAGGGGGAAAGCCACAGTGTCCTCCAAGCACGCGAGGCCCCTGGAGGGAGCCTTACTGAGCTTTCCGCAAAGCCATAGCTGGACACCTTGACCGCGACCGCCGATGCCGCAGCCCATTCCACGCAAAGTCCGGGGCAGGACAGAGCGTCCCTCCAGCGAGCTCCTCCCGGCACTGGCAGAAGCTGGCCCAAGCTCGCCACAGCGGCCATCCCGGCAGCGCTCCGGCTTGTCGATGCCAAGGCCACGCCGTGGCCGCGCCGTGGCCGCAGCTGGAGCCCTGAGCTCCTGGCACACCGCGTCTCTGCCCACTCCCCACTGGCTCCGGCTCCCTGCCTCGAGTGGGCTTCTGGAGCTGTAAGTCGTGCCCGCTGCCCGCACTGCCTGAGGGGCGTGGCACACAGGAGGGCGCTCCCTGGGCGAGCCCCCCTGCCCTGCCGGGTGGGGCCCGCAGCACCCCTTGCCGCCCCCAGGGCTGCTCCCTTCCCCACAAGCTCGCCTGGAAGCCGGTTCCTCTGCGGCAGAATGGGCCCAGCCTCCCTCCCGGGGCTGCAGGGGAGGCTCGGCCGGGGCCGGTTACGCGTGGACCTGGCTAGGCGGGCGCCCCGGGAGTCCCCAAACGTGAGCCCAGGTGTCGCTGTGAAGGCGCTTTGTGGGTGTGCTCACCTGTCCGGCCAGGAGACCCCAGGTAAAGGAGAGAACCCCACACAGCGGGCTCAGCCCCTCAGCCCAAGACTGCAGCAAAAAGACTTCCCAGGAAAGACTCGCCTCGAGCCGGCAGCAGCAACTCCTGCCCGAGTTTGCAGCCCCCCGACTGGCCAGCCCGCGACCCTGGAGCGTAGAAATGCTGCTACATGCGCGTTTATGCTGTGATGTGTACACACACAGACCTCCGTGTGCGCATTTCAAAGCACGTGTGACGCACACACACACGCACGCCATGTCAGCATGAGGCTGCCGACCACCCGGCGGCCAGGGCCCAGCAGGTCCTTCCGCTCTGCAATTCGCTGCTGACTCCATCTGCGACTGGGGCTGGGAGGCTTGTGGGGAGGGGTCCTCACACTTTTTTTAAAAAGATTTATTTTTATCTTATTTATTCCTCCCTGCTTGCCACTTGCGCTCGCTGTCTGCTCTGTCCATTGGCTGTCTGCTCTCTGTCGCTTGTCGTCTCATCTTCTCTTTAGGAAGCACTGGGAACCGATCCTGGGACCTTCCGACGTGGGAGAGAGGCACCCAATTGCTTGAGCCACCTCAGCTCCCTGGTTTGTTGTGTCTCTCATTGTCTCTCTTTTTTGTCGTCATTGCGGCATCTTGTTGCATAAGTTCTGTGCGAGGGCCGGCTTGCCTTCACCAGGGGGCCCTGGGAATCGAGCCCTGGACCTCCCACATGGTAGACGGGAGCCCAGTCACTTCCCCTCAGACACTTCTTAAAACTTTTTTGAGGGATGTCATACATGCAGAAAAGTGCACCCGCGTTCCATGGAGAACTCGGTCGTCCTCGATGACGACGCCACGCCACCACACGCGGGTCGGGACAGGGACTGTGCCGTGGCCCCTCCCGCTCATGTTTTAATGCAGAAAGGGGTTTCAAACGAGGAAGCAGATGTGTTTGTGGAAGGGGCGGGAGGTGTGGAAGGCAGGGCTCTGCCACAGACCGCTGGCTACGTGGATGCACCCCACAGCTGACGAGGAGCTGCTCTCCTCCAGAGCCACGGCCGGCATGGAGCTGCACACCGGGCACGGGAGCTCAGGTCTGTGGCCACTGCGGCCCCTGCACACTCAACCTGCTCGGCAGCGGCGAGGCCGCACCTGCACTTCCTGGCAGGTGTGGCAAAATACACACACACAACAAGAAAACCATTTGAACCGAGTGTACAATTCAGTGACATAAGTGTACTGACAGTGTTGTGCAACTTTCACTATTTCCAGAACAGTTTCATCTTCCCAAACTCACACCCGCGAGGCCTCCACGCCCCAGCCCCTCCGCCACACCTGCTCTGCCTCTGTGAATTTGCGATTCCGAGTATCTGTGAGAGGATTCAGGCAACATCTGTCCTTCTGTGCTCGGCTTACCTGATGTCCTCAAGGTTCTTCCAGCGTATCAGATCTTCATTGCTCATTGCGGCTGAAGGAGATGCCACTGTGTGGAAACACACTTTGTTTATTTCCTGCGTCCACCCGTTGATGACACTGGGGTTGCCTCTACCTTTGGCTATTGTGACTAATGCTGCTTTACACTGGAGTGCAAACACCTGCCCCAGCCCCTGCTTTCCGTTTCTTTGTGGGTATATGCCTGGGAGTGAAACTGGCAGGTCGTCTGTAATTCTGCTTCCCGCAGGGGCTGCACCACTTTACGTTCCCACCACCAAGGTACTGGGGCTCCCATCTCACTGCATCCTCCCCAGCACTTGTTATTTTCAGATTTTTAAAACAGCCATCCTACTGGGTGTGAAGTGGCGTCTCACAGCTTAAATTTGCATTTCTTTAATAGCTAGTGACGTTGAGAATCTTTTCATTTACTTATTGGCCATTTGAAAATCTTCTTTGCGAAAATGCCTGTTTGAATTCTTGGCTGATTTTTTAGTTGGATTATTTATCTTTTTGTTGTTGAGTCGTAACAGTTCTTTATATATTCTGGATATTAAACCCTTATCAGATATACGGTGTCCAAATATTTTCTCCAGTTCACTTTCTTGATCATGTCCTTTGGTGCATAAAAGTTTAATTTTAAGGAAGTCCAATTTGTCTAGACTTTATTTTGTTGTTCATGCTTTTAGTGCAAAGTCTAAGAAACCGCTGCTTAATACAAGGTCTTGAAAGATATTTCCCTGTATTTTCTTCTAACAGTTTTATAGTTTGAGCTCTTACGTCGAGATTGTTGATCCATTTTGCGGTACTTTTTGTTTATGGTATGAGGCAGGGCCCCCTTCATTCTTTTGCGTGTGGACATCCAGTTTTCCCAGCACCATCTGTTGAAGAGACTGTTCTTTCCCCATTGAGTGGACTTGGCGCCCTTGACAAACATCAGTCAGCAACAGATTCACGGGTTTTCTGTGAACTCTCAATTCTATTTCCTTGGTCTTCTGCCAGGACCACGCTGTGCTGACTCTGTAGCTTTGCAGTTGAGTTTTAAAGGTGAGTGCATGTGGGTGTTTCCACTCAGCAAAAAAAGAGAAGACTCCCCCCAAAACATGCAGGCCCTGGAACACAGCAGGTGGGTGATGAAGCCCAGGCTACCCACCTGCCCGGGGGATGGCAGCAGCCAGCCCCAGGCCAGCCCCAGGCTAATGCACACCTGAGGGTGGCTGGGGCCACAGCTGGCATCAAGCCCCAGGACTTGACCTTGACTCCACGCAGCCTCGTCACCCAACCAGGCTCTGCGAAGCCACGAGGGCCAGCAGGTGGACACGGCAGACTGGAGCGAGGGGACACCCCTCCAGCAAATGCAGGCACCTTCCCTGCCGGGGCAGAGCCAGGCCACAGCTCCCCACTGTCCCCTCATTCGAAGGGGGTGATTCTCACACACACACACACACACACACACACACACACACACACACACGGCCTGAAGATAACCAGAGAGACACCTTGAGGAGCATGGGAAGGGCATGCCTCTCTTTATTATCCCAAAATGCAAAGTACTGAAGGCACTTACACTGACAAGATGGGAGGGTAGGGGCGGTATGGGGAGGTCAGGGGTCAAAGCACAGAGGTCAACCAGCAGGCCCCACCCTGGTCACGACCTGGCAGGGAGGGAAGGGAAAGCTGCACCGCCAGCTCTGAAGGCAGTCAGGGGGCCTATCTCTACTAAAGATAAAAATCCCTTCTACGGAAGGCTGGGACACGAGGAGCAGGGGCGAGGGCAGGCAGTCACGAGTTAGTGGTTCTTGAAGGAAGGCCTCAGGTCCCCTGCTGGAAGAGGTCTCGGTACATCTCGATGAGGCGGGCGGCCTCCCGCTGGCCGGAGAGCAGAGCACCATGGGTGGTAGAGTAGTACTTCCGGTGGGTGGCCTCACCTGAGAACAGCACCTGCATGGGCTGGGCGAGGGTGGGAAGGGGAGTGAGGGCCGCAGAGGCCAGGAGGCCCCCATCTGCCCCAGAGCCCCCCATCCACACTATTCGTGAGAGAGGGCAGAGCAGGCATCTGAGGTGCAGGTATTGCTGCTTCCACAGGATGAGGAGATGCCCATCCCACCTGGCCACTTCCCTTCTTCCCCAACCATCCAGGCCTCAGGTCCTTCTGCTCTGAGGCTGTTAGGAGTGCCGGCTCTGCAGTCTAATGGCTCGTGACGCCTCTCACTAGTCAGCTCGGGGCAAGTGAGTGGTTTAACTTCCCTACACCCTGATTTTCCTCATCTGCAAAACGGTTGGTAGCACCTACCTCTGAGGACCGTTGTAAGGATTAAGTGAATACTGTATCTAAAGCACTTAGACCCTGGAACAATGTAAGCATTCGATAAAGTTAGGTGGTAATTTAACAAACCTTTATGGAGCCCCTATTAGGGTCCAAGGACTGTTCTGGGCACTTGGAAGGTAAAAGGTGACCGGGCTGCTGCTTTGAGGAGCTGCCATGCTGGTGGGGAAGCCAGACACGAAACCCAGTTACCAATCAGCGTCGCAGGTGCTGGGGCGGGTATTTGGGCGAGGTGCTGAGAGCCCAGAGAAGAGGCTAAGTAACTGTCGGGGGAGCTCGAGCAACGCTTCCCAGATGACAGGGCATTGCAGTGGGTTCTCGGAAGATGCCGGCTGAATACCCTGGCAAAGGACATTTCAGGCAGAGGCAGGAGGGGGCCACAAATGTACCGAAGCAGACCTTGTCGGGGGCACGGTGAAAATCGGGGGATGGCCAGGGCTCAACCTGAGGAAAGAAGCTGTCTGGCTGGGGTCAGGGTGATGTAAAAGCTCTTGTATTCCAAGGCTGAGTCTGGACTTCATCCCAGTACACCTCAGACTGAATATGGAAGTCACCACCTGGGACCCAGGTAAAATGCCCTTTCTAGCGCATCAGGTCTGGGGTGGAGCTCGAGATTCTGCATTTTCCTCACGCTCCCAGGCGACACTGGTGCTGTGGACCACGGACCCCCCACTTTGAGTAGCAAGTCTTTCTCCCACAAACAAGGAACCCACAGAGATTTTTAAACTGAAAGGGGGTGGGTATTGTGGCAGGGCCCAAGCTGCCTACACCAGCCTCCATCCACTCTTCTCTTTCTCCTCAGTAACAAAGCCCTGAGTTTTAACTGGGTCATTACCATCCAGAATAAAAATTACACATCCCAGCCTCTCTAGCAGCTAGGCAGTCACGTGATGTGACCTTGTCAGGTGACCTCGTTCTGTGGCTTTAAGATACCTGGCTCAGCTCCACGGTCCCCTCCCCATTTTGCCTTTCTGCCATCGTACAGCCTAAGATGCAGACATAATGGCTGCAGCCTCGGCAGCCATCCTGGACCACGAGGCAGCCTTGAAGATAGGAGCCCAGTGCTAATGACACTGGGTCCCGATACTGGCCTTCAGATTTCCTTTTGTGTGTGAGAGAAGTTAACCTCCACCTTGTGGAAGCCACGGTTATTTTTTCTTTTCTTTTTTGTCATATGTACTAGTCCTGACCGACACAGGTGATGATCAGGTTTGCTTTTTACAAGGGTTGCTGTGGCGGCAGTGAGGACCCTTTCTAGAGACTTCTTTGTCTTTAAGTACCAGCCCCTTCCCCTGAGCACCCAGCTGGGGCCAGCACAGCACATTGTTGGTTCCCTGAGATCTTTGCCAATTACACCAAAGAATTGTTTCAAATAAAACTATTGGGGTTTTAAAACGCATTGTATGTCTGTGCTTGGTGGGAGAAACTCAAAATCTACTTTACGGGGGATACATATATATGATTATTTCTTTCAGATTTACTTTTTCTGAGTGTATAGTTGATATAACTTGGGGGAAGGTCAGTATTCCCAATTTTATTTTCTAAAACATTTTGGGAAACTAATTTCATGGAACCGGGGCTGCCCAAAAGACCTTTCCACGAGGATGGAAATGATCTGTCTGTGCACAACCTAACGAGACCCACTAGCCACATGTGGCTGTCAACCTTGAAATGTGGCTAGCGCATCTGATGATGTAAAATTTTAATTTCTTAATTGAAATTGTAATTAAATTAACTCAAATGTTGCTACCCTATTGGACAGAGCTTTTCCTAACCTCAAGAAAGAGTTCACGGTCTCAATCTGATTCCATCACCAATTCTGGGGGGAAGTGCATACTCTCTCCTGCCACCGGCCTCACGCCAGCCTTCACGCAAGCACACGCACCC
>JAQZBX010004866.1:11454-46019 GCA_029593785.1 Cabassous unicinctus
CAAGGGGAGGGAGGATGAGAGACAAGCCTCACGGCACCCCAGGGCCCCAGGAGGCCAGGAAGGGGGGCGCAGGGAGGCTGGGGCTGGGCTGAGCGCCTGCCCAGGACCAGCTTGCGGTGCCAGCAGAGCGCTCCCTCTCTGCGCCTTACTCTCCCGTCTTAAAAGACAGATGATAAGGCTTCCCCTTCTGACCTCAGGGTCAGATGGAGATTTTTCAACTTGAAGGATCAGACAGTAAGGCACAAATCCAACCCTTACCAGGGCACTTGACTGGCATCGCTACCTGAGTTCCTGCCATCGGCCCTTGGGAAGAGAAACTAACCCTAGTGCCCAGCCTCCCGAGCGCGGCCAGCTCCAGGCAGAAGTCAGGGCCAGTGACCAAGGGACCTGGCGCTGTCATGGCGCCGGCAGCGCCCTTGGGGGAAGGTAGCGGCGTCTCGGCTTTGCCCTCTGGAGCGTGGGGATTCACCTTGGGACGCTCGCAGGGTGGGCCAGAGGAGGGGGCGAGGCCGGGCGGGGGCAGGGCGCGCACCTGTGAACTGGCGCAGCATCTCCGTGCAGGTCTCGGCCACTGCCTCGTCGTCGCACTGCTCCATGACGAGGGCCTCCTCACCGCAGATCCAGCCGCACAGCACGTGGCCGTAGCGCTCGGGCGGGTAGAGGACGTCGAAGCCGCAGATCTTGCGGTACCAGAGCTCGGGCGGGTAGGTGAGGGTACGGCTGTCCACCTCGTCCTCCCACACAAACTGCAGGCTGTTGCACTCGGGGCCCCAGAAGGGCTCCTCGAATTCCAGAAAGATCTTGTCGGTGGTGCTGATGCCCAGGCGGTGGATGGCGGCCACCTTCTCGGCGGGCAGGCCCGGCCGGAAGAAGCTGGAGTATTGCCTCTTGAGCACGCCCAGGGACACGGTCACGATCACGTGGTCCGCCGGGATCATCTCGCAGTCCTCGCACTCCACCACCACCGGCCACCGCGCGTCCTCCTCCTGCCCGCCCTCCCGGGGCCCCTCTCCCCCCGGGCCGCCCTCCCCTGTGTCGTGGTTGTGGTCGCCCTCGGCCCGGGGCTGGATCTCAGGGCCCCGGGGGCGGGCCGAGGCCTGGTCCCAGTGGACACAGCGGACGGGCTTCCCCAGCTGGATGGCGTGTGCGGGCACGGCCTCGGCCAGCAGCTCCACGACGCGCACGAAGCCCGAGGGGATGATGTGGTGGGCGCCGGGGATCTCGGTCCACTCCCCGAAGGCGCTCAGGGACACCTCGTCCATGGTGTGCGAGCTGCTTTCACAGCTCTCCACCTGCGGGGGCCCAGGGAGGCCGGTGAGCTCCTCGCCCCGCGCCCGCCCCGACCGCGCGCCCCGCGCAGAGATACCTTCAGGTACTGCTGGGCCATGGCGAGCTTCAGGCGCTTGGTGGCCTCCGGGTCGTCGGGGTCGGCCCTGACGCGGCTGTGCACCTCCTCCCAGGTGAACACACCCACGCTGTTCTGACTGTCAGCCTCGACTGGTTTATCGTGGCGGAAAAACTCCTGGGTCAAGTTATAGACCTGCGGGCACAGCGAGAAGCCGCGGCTGGTCGGACTCTGCGCCTCTGGACTTTTCGGTGGCAGGAGTGTCTTTGGTTCTCCAGGGCGGGGCCAGGACCACACCTGGTCGTTCCCAGCTAATAAGAAGGCAGGTGGGGCTGCTCGACCAGAAGGACCGACCCTGTGACTAGGGGGCCGGGGCTTGAGCCTCAGCCCACCAGCCCACCGCCCTGACCTCTGGGACGGGAGGGGGCCGCAGACTGATTTTATCGCTCACACCCATCAAGACCCCCGAACTCGGGACACTCGAACCCTGAAGAGCTTCCACGATCGAGAAGATGCCTCGCAGTGCCGGAAAGGTGATGAGTTCCGACTCCACGTGGAGAGGACACGGAAGCTTGCATCTGAGGCCCTTCCAGCCCTTGCCCTTCGTGTCTCCCTTATTGGTGTCCCTTTTTTTAAAGCAGGTACCGGGGATTGAGCCCGGGACCTCACGCACGGGAAGCAGGCGCTCAGCCACTGAGCTCCACCCACTCCCCTATTGTGTCCTTTTAGTGTAATAAAACTATAAGCATAAGTATAGCACTTTCCGCGCGTTCTGTGGGTCGCTCTGGGGACCTGGGGGGAAACCCGGCTTTGCGGCTGGTTGGTCAGCAGTGCAGGTGGCCGAGGCCCCGAGCTTGGCTCCGGGGAGCTCAAGCCAGAGCTGACCTGGATCGTGTCACTGCAGGCGTCGCGTCTGCTCTAAAGGCTTTCTGATGACCCACACAACCCGCCAGAGACCCCGGGAGGCTGAGGACACGCTGGCCCTCTGCCTTCGTCCTGCCACCATCTCAGACAGGGGCCCCCACTCGAAAGGCCGCCGCCTCCGGGTGCCCCCCGCTCTGCTGAAGCCCACTGCCTCCTTCCCTGCTCCCACGCTGTATGTGGAGCCCCGACAAAGTGGCGTTTCTGGGATGGCCAGCTGCCCCAGCAGCCCGCCCCCTCGCCTCTCCGCCGCCCTCACGCCCACAGGCTTATGGGGAGCTGGGATGGGCCCTGGAGGCTCTCTTGCTGGGTTCTTGCTCAGAACAAAATGAAACGTTTTCCCATACAATCTGTGGGAAAGCACACTCCCCCGCCTGGGAGCTCACAGGCCACACGCGTTTCCCATAAGCCCTTCCCCTGCCACCCTGCCCCAGAGTGTCTGCTCTGCTCTCCCCCAGGAGGGCAGCCTGGAGCTTGGCCAGGCCAGTTTCAGGGGGGAGAGGGTGAAGAGGGGGCCCTGCCATCCGATCTCCCAGGAGAGGCCTCAGAAGAATGGAAGAGACGGAAATGCCTTTTGCAGGCATGTTTTGGCAGAGTTCCAGCCACACCTCAGGCAGAAAATGATGGACGGCTTATCACCCAAGAGAAACAGCAGGGAGGACACGGCGAGTTGAAGGCCCCACTCCTTGGCAGTGGTCCTGAGGATTCCAGCTGAGGTCGAATGCCCAGCATCTCATGACTTTGGGGAGGAAAAACGAAGTCTAATGAGATGCTGTAGCTCGTTGCCTTCTGTGCTGTCCATCGCAGAGGCGTGCTTAGCTCGGGTTTCTGTGCTTTCGCTACTTCAGCTCGTTGTCTTCTCTATGTTGGACGGCCCCTGTGGCTTCCCGGCCTGCCCAGCAGGTAGCCAGGGAGACCTCCCTGAGGCGAGCCACCAGCACTGGGGCTGGTGTGGGAGACCCGAGGGGGAGGTGGGGATTAAGTGAGAGCCTGATGGTAATTGTTCCAGGCCTGTCCCATCTCCCTTAGGTCAACTTGGGAAGATGTCGGTTAACTCACGGCAGGAAGCTGTACCCATGTGGCAAACAAAAGATCTGAGGTCCAGCATTCATTCAACACTCACTCACTGCACACCTGCTCTATGCCAGACTCGGGGAGGAATGGTGAGCGAGACGGATGCAGTCCCCAGCCCGTTCTCACTCAAGGTGGGGAGACTTCCCTTAACAGAACTGTTAGGACAGGAAAGAACAAGGCTGTGCGAAGAACCCAGATAACCCTGGACAGTTAGGAGGTATCAGGGTGGCAGAGGGAAGGGCACACTCAACAACCAGGAGAGCAAGAACCAGGACACATTCAGGGAGGTTACAGCGGTGCAGGCCTGCAGAAGTTGGTGGCAAGGAAGAGGAAGTCGCAGGAGGACACTGGAGAAGACGGCAAGCCGGCCGTGAAGGACTAGAGGGTCAGGCCAAGGACTCGGGACTCAACCCAAGGCCCTGGACACGAACAAGGGGGCGGCACAGCTCCTCCTGGGCACCGGCTTCCTGGCTAAACGTCTGTGGCTGCTGCCAGTTCCCTCCTGAAGTGAGTTTGAATTCGGTCGGCATACACCTAGAGAGTGACGTCTGCTCTGTAAACCAGCGCTGGGGTCCGCCCTCGGGTCTCAGGGGGCAAAGCCCAGCCCCCTATTCCGCTCGAGGGAAAGGAAATGAGCTAAGCACGCCTCTGCAGTAGACAGCATAGAAGACAACGAGCTACAGCATCTCATTAAACTTCGTTTTCCTCCCCAAAGTCATGAGATGCTGGGCATTTGACCTCAGCTGGAATCCTCAGGACCACTGCCAAGGAGTGGGGCCTTCAACTCGCCAATCCCTGGCTTAGGTTGACCAGAAGCCAAAACGGCCAGCTGCGCAGCAATGAATCTGGTCTATCAAGGAGATGCTGTCTTTGTGCTGACTACCAACAAGGAGAGCCTTAACTGAACATGGATTTGTCCTATGGGTATGGTCTCCCGTCCTGAGTTAACTGACATCTTCCCAAGGTGACCCAAGGGAAACGGGAAGGTCTGTAACAGTGAAAAATACTCAACTCAATGATCGTTAAGCACTTTTCATCGGGATCACGTTGAATCCTCACAACTGTGTCCAGTTTACAGATGCAGAAAGTGAGGCTCAGAGAGGCTCCATAATGTGCTCGAGATTACACAGCTAGTAAGTGGTGGAGCTATGATTTGAATCAAGGGAGACTTGCTCCAGAGACCAGGTTCTTGACGACAGCACTGTGCAAACTCATTTATCTGTTACAAACGTGACACACTCACATGGGCGTGGCCCTTCAGAGGCCACTTTCAGGCAGGGCTTCCCCTGCTCAGGGCACACCTCTTCAGAACACCCCCAGCAACGGCTAAGAGCCAGCCAAGGAAATCTGTAACTGGACCTCGTGTTTACACCTCCTCCTCCGGGCCCCGAGCATCATCACAGTGTGACAACCCCTCTTATCCATCCCACTTGGCTGCAACTCACACTCTCGGCTTTCAAAGATCTGACGGTGATCTACTTTAAGACATTTAAAGGACACGCTTTGGAACTTAAAGTCATTCTCAAGAGGCATCCAGGCTTGAAGCGCTCACAGTGACCTGGAGTCAGGGTGTGACATCCCACAGGAAGGTACTTTGAAAAGCAAATGAATAATTCAATCTCTTTATGCATGAGTGGCCCCGGGTGAGTGAGAACACACAATACCATGGACTGCACACAGCACACCTTGAGGGTGCGCACACACATACCCCTCAACGTGCCTTTCCTCAGTAGAACAGGGGCTACCCAAAGCAAGGGCCATTGCTCCTTTCCCATGTCCAAGACACGTATAAAACGCATGATAGGTGGTTCTAGGCCAATTTATTGGTCTACAGTGAAGGGTCATTTCTCAACAAATGACTAGCTATGAGAAGGCATGGCCTATACACCTTACCTTGAATTTTGAAGGCAGTTTATAGCACCACTGAGAGATACCAAACATATTAATTTTTTAAAAAACCTGAATAAGAAAAACATGTGTCCCATCACCACTTCTATCCAACACTGTACTGGTGATACTAGCAAGTGCAATAAGGCAAGAAAAAGAAATAAATGGTCTAAGGTTACTCTGTCCAATATGGTAGTCACTAGACACCTGGGCAATTTAAATTTAAATTATTTAAAATTAAATATTTAGTTGCTCAGTCTCACTGCCCAAATTTCAAGTGCTCAACTGCAACACATGGCTAGTGACTATCTTATCGGACAGACCAGGTCTAGAACATCTCCATCATTGCAGAACGTTCTATTAGAAAATGCTGGTGTGAGGATTAGAAAGGGAAAAACAAAATTCATCTTTCATTTAGGATTATATACATAAAACTCCAAAATATTATTAGAATATTAATTAATAGATTAGATATTATAATTTAACAAGGTAGCCAAAATTAATATATAAAAATCACTTATATTTCTATTTCCAAAGAACAAACAATTAAGTTTTTTAAAAAATTACCATTTACTAAGAGTATCCAACATAAAGAACCAAACACTACTACCCAAGTACCTAGTAATAAATCTAACGAGATGTTTAAGGTCCTTTGGGAGGAAACTGCTGCATGAAAAATCTCTTGCCCAGGACTTCTCCACTCATCATCTTCACTTTATCCTCAAATTACCTGCTTTTCCAAATGCGAGGCTCCAAGAGTGTGCAGAGACATGACAGAACCACAGAAGACCCCAGCAGGGTTGCCTGACGCCCCCCACACTGCCGGGATACACCCTGCCCCTCCTCACCTCGTTGTATAAATCGCTGAATTCCTCAACCACGTCCTTGGGGATCCTGCGGCCACGGTTGGTGAGGTAGCAGGCCACGCCATTCTTGGAGTAGAGGCTGATGCGGCCCACGCTGCGCTCCCCATCGGTCGTCTCTTCCAGGAGGCCACTGGCTTCTGCTAGATGGTAGATGGGATTCCCGTGGGAGCCATGGATCCAGGTGGCTCCCAGCTCAAAGGTGGCGTGTCCTGATGGTGACAACAGGTGGCGTCAGAGGGGAGGGACTTCCTTAGCGAAGGAGACCCTCTTTCTTCAACTCGTGCCTCTCCCCTAGGGGGAAATTCCGTGGGCACCCAAGAGGAAAGAGAGCAAGGCTGCCAGACACACCAGGAGGAGGCCCTGCCCCACCCGGCCTTTCTCCAAGTCCTCAACAGCCACACTGGCCCCAGGGTCCAAGACTCTCTCAGATAAAACAAGGCCCCTCCCACTCAGTCTGGGCAGGAGAGGAAAACATTCCAGTTTGGAAGATTCCTGCCCAAAAACAAGACTTGCAGGCGTGTTGGCAGCAGCCTGGGAGTCTGCCCCAGTTGGGGCAGGCCTGGGGGCTGCTCGAGTACCCCACCCACAGTTTAAGTGCCAGAGGCTCTGGGCAAGCTGTCCTGTGCCTTGGCCTCAGATCCTCTTCTGATACAGACACTGTATCACATTCATCTCTTTCCCTGCCTCGCTCACAGGGAAGCGGAAACAATGAAAAAAAAAAACAGGAACATTTTGGGGTTTTTAAGTTCGTTTTTGGAGGCCTGATGCAAGGTGTCACGCATGGTAAACTCTGCCAAGATGGTCACAATAATTCCTCGTGTCATCGTACGCAGTGCCCCTTGGCAAGCATGGCTTTGCCACTCCTCCCACCAAGATGCCATCTACTTCCCCTCTCATCGACTCTGGGATGGCTTGTGACTTGCTTTGATTAAAAGAAATTGACAAAAGGGACGCTGTGCGACCCTCCATCTAGGTCTCAGGAGGCCGTGTGGCTTCCACTCTCACCCTCTTAGAATGCGTCCGCCATGTAAAGAAACCCAGGTTTATCCTGCTGGAGACACGTGGACCAGCCATCAGCCAGTGCCAACCCCTGGGCATGTGGGTAAGGCCATCCTGGACAAGCCAGCCCCACTCAAACTGCCAAATGACCACAGTCACACGGGTGAGCCCAGGCGATACTAGCAAATGAGCCACCTAACTAAGCCCTGCCCAAATTTCTGACCTGCAGAACTGGGAGCAAATAAAATGGTGCTTCAATCCACTATGTTTTAGGGATGGTTTGTTATGCAGCAGTAACTACCTGATACACCATAACAGACAGCAATACTACCCCTCACCCCAGAAACTGGGCATTCCTCTTTTTTGCGCCTTCCCTTTCCTGGGTTGTTTAAATTGTCAGTTCCTAAAAAGTAGCCCTGTTGGTATGTATGTGCCAGACACAGAGCAAGAGAAAATGCAATCAACCTCACATCACAGCCATCAGGACAAAATCTCCTGGTGTCTCTGGAATGGAAGAAGCAGCAGGAATGCAGGGCCTTCTAGAGGTTCCAGGAAAAGTGGGGAGACAAGGCAGATAGCCGCAGGCCTGGGGTTTCCCCAGGGCCCCGCCTGCCTGAGCTCCCCCGAGCAGCACAGGGGACCACGGCCTGGGAGCCGCTCTAGGCCTCACAGCCGCTCCACAGCTGGGGCTGACACCTGGGCACGGCCCCTTTCCTGGCTCAGGCAGCTCGCAAAAGCAAGAACGACCTCTTCTGAGGCGACAGTGCCGAGCCCCCAGGCTGAGGGGTTCCTGCCCTCCCCTAGGCCCCTCTGCCTTCACCCCCTACCAGCCCCAGAGCCTGTCTCAGCACTGAAAGGGTCACAGCCACCTTTGCACACAGCAGCCGGTCCACCTGCAGGCCGGGCTCAGCCCTGCAGGCCTGCACACCCACCACCACCTGCACCTTGCCCTGACATACCTACCTCTCCTTCTACCTACCCCGTGGCCACCAGCCACCATCGCCCCAGGCCCAGCAGGAAGCCTTCCCACCAGGCCACACGTCCGCTCGGCCTCCTGCGGCCCCAGCCCTTCCGCCTCGCCGCCTTGCGGCATTGCTTCTCCACACAGCACACCCAGCTGTCAACTCCCGCTGAGGCCAGGCGTTTTTGTCTTCCGTCTTCTGCCTCCACCCTAGACCCCGAAGGTTTCATCAAAACCCCCTCCCCAGATGTCGAGCAAAACATCCCAGGGCTTCCCCGCTGGCTGCCCCGGGACAAGCGTCTTGGATGGCGCCCTCGCCCTCGCCACCAGCACACGCGGCTCTTGCGCCAAGGAGGATGGATGCAACATCACGTGTGCTTTCCAGGAACTGTTCTGGGGAAAGGCTCAATGTGGTCAAAGCTTCTGCAAGAAGAGAGCAGGGCCTGTGGGACCACCTCCTCTGCAGAGCCAGCTTTCCCACCCAGTGAGAGGACACACAGGACCTGGAAGAGAGTAGGGCCCCGTGGGACCACCTCCTCTCCAGAGCCAGCTTTCCCACCCAGTGAGAGGGCACACAGGACCTGGGGGCTCAGACAGCCACAAACTCCTCTGGAGGGTCCAGGCCACGGCATGCTGTCCACGGCGTCATCTTCACGTCCCAACTCACTCAACATCTCACTGGCCAGACAGCCCCTCCAGCCCCGCTGGGAAGTCCAGACCTCCAGCTGCATTTCTCTAGGGCCCCCACAAAATCTGCGCAGCCCTCGAGGTAAATCCCCAACTGGCTGCTTTCCCCAGGGTCCTAGTCATTGTGCCACCTGGACAGACCCTCTTTCTAGACACACCTGAGACCCACCATCACTGGCAAAGGAGGCCCAAATCCCCTTCCTTCCACCTCCACTAACCTGAGCTCCTACTGTCGCAGGGCTCACTCAAGCATGCTGAACTAATTCACACTCAAATGTTAATGACTAATAGGAACTTTCAGGTTTCTCCTTGTGAAACACAAAGAGGCCAGCCCTGAGCCACGACAGCTTGGCTTTGGGTGCCCCCTCACACCTAGACCTGCACCAAACCAGCATTCTCCAAGACAGGGGCTGGAGCTTCCCCACAGAAGGGGCAAGGGAAGCTTCTTGGAAGTGCCGGGGTGGGATGCATGAGAGAGCGTTTATCCAGGGAAGGGACTAAAATACAGGGTTTCAGGCAGGGCCAGGGGCCGGGGCCCAGGAGGGGGCCTTGGGAGGGGGTCGTACCTAGTCGCACGCTCTGCACGCGGCCTCCGATGTGGCTGGAAGCCTCGAGCACAGTGACGTCCGTGAAGCCCTGCTCCAGAAGCGCTTTGGCCGCAGCCAGCCCGGCCAAGCCGGCACCGATCACCAGCACGCGAGGCTGTCCCCGTCTCCGCAGGCCACGACTGAGGGGGTCACCCGCGCTGCCGCCACTGGGTTCACAACTTTGCATACCGTCCGAGCTCGCCTCCTAGGAACCTGCGCGGGAAGCCTGGGTGCTGAGCCGTGGCTGCCCGCCGCCTGCACATCCCACTCCAAGGGTGGCTGTGGCTCGCGCCACATCCTGCCCTCAAAAGAGGACCACCCCTCCCCCTGTCCCCAGGGACTGGACGAGGACAGCCACGTCCAGAGGATGCGGGGAGGGAGGGAAAAGGAGGAAGGGGAGGATGGAGTTTGGACACCCACCAGCAGGCAGATGCATCGGGAGCCCACCCTGGGCCCCTGCAGCCCATCAATCCCACCCAAACCTTCCCTGGTGGCAGCTCCCAAGGCTGCAGCAAGAGCTGGACAGCGAGGGGATGACCACGAAGGCACCGCTGGCTCTGGACCAGCTCAGCCTGGCCCCAGGCTACTCCCAGCTACCCTGGGTGCTCCCCTGGCCCCAAGCTGCTCCCACCCACCCTGGGTGCTCCCCCGGCCCCAGGGTGCACCTACCGACCCCAGGATGCTTGCATGCACTGCACTGGACTGTCGGCCACTCGCTGCCGGCCTGGCTGTCCCCTGGCCCTCTCTCCCTTGCCCTTCTCTCCTCCTCTGTCTTCCACAGCCTCAAGGAGGTGGCAATTTGGTGGGCAGGACACAGTTCCACCCACCCCCCAGAGAGTGCCACGAGGCCGGTGTCGGACAAGCCTCTGCTATTCTGGGCAGGCCCCTGGTTGTCTTCTCTGACCACCAGGCCCCTCAGTCACCACAAAGCAGCGAGAAGCCCAGGAGACAGTGGTCCCCGAGGAGAGGAGCCTGGCTCTAGAGGCCAGACATCAAATTGACAGTTATGCTAACCCAGCTTGCTCGCAGACGCCAGGCGAGGGGGGCCACAGGAGTTTGGAGGTGTCTGGGGGTTACCCCAGGGCCACGGGTTTCCTGCCCTGACCCAAGAAGCCTAGAGTCCAGTGGTCTTGCTGACGTTTCCAGGCTCTGACAACAGGGGTGGGTGGTGGGCAGCTGCGGAGCCGTGGACGGCACGTCCAGTAAAGCTGGGCATGAGCTGGCCACGCACGGCAGACCCATGCCCAGGAGTCCACCCAGCTGCTTTACGCAGAACAGCCGCCGCCTGGTGGCGAGCCAAGCGCCCCCCAGCAGAGCAGCCCACTACACCGAGCCCACGGAGCACAGCGGCACCACGGGACAGTCGAGCCTCGACAAGGCAGAGGCGCCCCAAAGCCGTGACCGGGCGCACCGGACACCAGCAACCAAGAGCACCTGGGCTGCGAGGGAGGCAACCGAGCTGCGGCGAGAGGTCAGAGGAAAGGCTGCCTGCGGGAGGCGCTGCTTTCCGGGGCGAGGGGAACGCACGCCTTAATCTGAATGCTGGTCACACAGAGGAAAAGTTGCACCGAGCGGTTCGCTTAAGAGCCGTGCACTTTACTGTGGGCTGCATCTCAGCAAAAATTATGGCAGTCATTCCCGCCTTCCTCGAGGGGAAAACAACTTCCCGCTCCGATGCCCTCCCCTTCTCCACGGTCTGACCAGATGCCCCATCCCTCTGGAATAGCCTCGACTCTGGTCACCACAGGCGTAACGAGCGGGTCTTCTCTGAAAACCCACTTGGGCTGGGAAACTGCTCCTTGAGCCTCCCCGGCCCATTCCGCCCGCCCGGCCGACGCGTGGGCTAGCCTTGGCTCTCAGCACAGACCCCTCCCTTTCCCCCGCCCCCCCTTCCTCCACCCCCTGGACACCCTCGAAAACACCAAGGCCCAGCCAAGCCCTCCTCGGTGCAGAACCGGTTCCCTAGAGGCCGCCAGGTGGCACCGGGGCCCGGAGCCCGGAGCCCCTCAGGGGCAGCGTCTCCCCAGTCAAGGCTGGCTTCCTGCCCCCTGCAGAAAGGGGCTGTGGCCTGGCCTTCCCAGGGGACGAGGGCACGCTGGGAGCCAGGGCTGGCTCGGGCCCTCTCCCCTTCCCCTCTGCCCTGCAGACGCTCTGTCCAGCCCGCCCAGGGGACGGACCCCCGGGCTGGCTCAGGCCTCCACCCCCTGCCGCCCCACTCCCTCTTCCGCCCTGCCTCCTCCCCCAGGTTCTCCTTCCTGTGGACTAAATTTAGAGGTGAGGATGTGGCTGCCTGCAGAGGTGGGCGGGGAGGAAGGGCCAGCGATGCCACCACCGGACATCTGTTGGCCAGAGCCTGGGACACGCCGCGAGGGAGAGCGCTGTCAGGTCTGTAAATAGCGTGCTGGCAAGGGCCCTGTGCCAGCTGCCGCTACCTTGCCAGGTACCCCGCGACCCCCCAAACAACCTCTTCTATAAAATGAGGGGGTGGGGCCACGACAGCCTTCTGGGGGGACCCTTCTCTAAAACTCCTGGTGTGACTCAGCTTAGCTGGGTGTCTGTCACCCTGAAGCCCAGAGATCCTCTGAAAACCAGGGGCCCAGCAGGGCGGAAGGGACAGATGCTCGGGCACCGTGGCTCCGGTTCGCAGCCAGCTACCCAGACGTCTGACCCTCTGGAGCCCCTCTGAAGTGCCAGCCTGACCTCACCGCCTCGTCAAATACAGCCTCACATGGAGGTCCCAAGACTGACTGGATATCCCGGTGGCTCGTGCATGGAACCGTGTGGAGTTCTGTGGCTGACTCACGAACAGACTCCCGTGGCAGGGCATGGGGGTGGCTGTGGAGATGCAGGCAGGCGGCTCACTTGCCTTCAAGACCACACGGAAAGAAAAGGCAACCCGAGCTCCCAGCACAGGGGCCTCCACGACCTCGAGCCACGGCGCCAGGTGGAAGCAGGAAGGCAGCGCCACCCACGCCCTGGCCCTCGGGTGGGCGCCCCGCCAATCACAGTCCTGTCCTTCCACTGACCTTGTCCCAGATGGGCCCCCATCAACCCCTGGTGCCCCCAAGGAGCCAGAGACGGACCCCTCCCCATCCTTGGAAGCTAGCGGGACGAGGAGCGTGCCTCGTGGCGCCCCACATCACCCATCACAGCCATGGCCAAGGAAGGGAGAGAGAACCATTCCCAGGACCCCTACAGGGTCCCGGAGCCGGGGCCAGGGCCACTTGTTGGCTGTTGGTTTGTGTCATCTTTTCCCTTTCGGATGATTTAGTTCTTTCAGTGGGAAAACGCCTTGCCGAGGAAGCAGCAGCCGGCGCTCCTCTGAGCTTGCCTGACTCCTCTCGCCTTCGGGAAGAAATAAATAAATAACATCCGCTCCCTGATCTGCGCGCGCTGAGAAACAGAACACCCTGTACTTTCCAGCAGATAAAGGAGAGAAGAAAAAAGTGCTGGCTCAGCCGGGCGGGGGGCAGGACAACAGGCGATTGCCTTCTG
Source organism: Cabassous unicinctus (assembly GCA_029593785.1). NCBI lineage: Eukaryota > Metazoa > Chordata > Mammalia > Cingulata > Chlamyphoridae > Cabassous > Cabassous unicinctus. The sequence continues at coordinate 24,277 of JAQZBX010004866.1, forward strand.
GCTCCTGCTTCCGTGGCAAGGGGGGGCCACGGCCTCCGGCCAGGGCTGCACCAGGGCCCAGGGATTCAGCCCCCTGCCCCAGGAGGCCCCCCAACATTCAAGATGCCATCCACCTCCTGCCCCTGGCGCCTGGAGCTGGACTGGAGGCGAGCAGAGGGGGAAGGAGAGAGAGGAGGGAAGACGCTCCTGCCCCACGGGGGCTGCCACGACGGTGCTCTGCGTTGGCTGCCACCTCCCACCGTCCCCTCGTCACCCTCCAACAAGTGCACTCCTGATCGCCGAATCCTAGAGACACGTTTTGGTTCTGGTTCCAAGATCTGACACTGCCGGCTCCTCCTGGAAATGCCCAGAGCCGAGCCGGGGACAGGGCACATCCTGTGCCGTCCCCGTTGCAGTTAAAGCCACGGGGGCGCCGAGCAGTCCCAGGCTCAGGGCTGGAGGCACCCTCAGTGAGAAACGCTGCCGTGCCGACGGCACAACCCCAAGCCACCTCTACCCCCCACTTGCTCAGGAGCCTGCCGCCTCCTCCATCTGAACCGCGCCCCAGAGAACGGCTCGGCCTGTCTGGAGCCTCGAGCCTTTACAGACGACGTGATGGGCCTCTTGTTGTCCAGGGAGCCCAAGCCCACGGCTCCCTGAGCACCTACTGTGTGCCGGGCATGGGAAAGCCCTCAGCCGTTCCCTCCAGCCCCAGCTGACCTGTTTGAGCTCTCACTCGCAGACCCCAATGTCACCGTCCGCCCCGGCCCCCCGCCGGCCCCCAGAAGGCCTTCGGGCAGCGCTGCCGCCTCCCTCGTGTCTCCTGGGCTCCTAGCGTTGCACACCCCCGTGCAGGGTGCAGGGGTCGTGCAGTGTGTGGCCCTGACTGTGAGCTGCTGGAGCCTGTTTCCTGAGTGGCAGCCCCCAGGCCCAGGCTGCCCCCAAGGCGTGGGCATTCACCCGGGAGACCTTGTGGCCTGCTGTCCCGTTGCGAGGCTGCAGCCCTCAGTCAGAGCAGGACGGAGGCGCCCCAGCCCAGCGCAGGGAGCCCCCTCCGCCCCAGCCCTGCGTCCACTCCAGCCCCCACCGGCCACCAGCAGCTGACTGCCCCCACAACAGTGAGCCCGGACACCAGAGCCGTGCCTTGGGGAGCCCACCCTGCCCAGGTCTCCCATCTCCAGACACAGGCTGCTCCCCGATAGCTCTCCTCCCTGTCCTTTCTCAAGGTCGCCCCAGGATGACCCCATTTCCCACAGGGCTGGGCAAGGCCCCACGGCAATTAGCCAACCTGGCTTTTTCCCCCCTTTCCCCCCCTCCCCGTCTCCTTGGGTCCAGAACTTACCACCTGAAGCATTCTAAAATGGGCCACCCCTTCAACCAGCTGGGTCAGGCGAGCCCTGTCCAGAGCTCGGGTGCCCTTAGCCAGCAGGGGCAGCTCACCTGCACCCACCGCAGCCAGCCATGGGAACCTACAAGCCTCTCCTCCCTGGGGATATCCCTAACGCCCATGGGCAGCAGCCTTGCCTCAGTTTCCCTGCAGGGGACCCTCTTGGCCTCAGGCTTCTGACATGGAGGGGAGGGAGCAGGAGGGAAGCCAGGGGCTGACCCAGGGGGACCTCTTTGGACTGCCCAGCAGGTCTGGGGAGGGGCCCCCAAACAATGCTATTATTCTTCCAATGTAGAAACGCCCAGAAATCCCAGCCCAGCTGCTTCACACAGAGGCCCAGACAAAGGGGCTCTGTGTCGGCCCACGAGGCTCCTCCCGGCCAGACCCTCCCCAGCTGTGCTCAGCCAGGCCAGGGCAGGAGGCTGAGCCTGCAGGGCCGGCCACAGGGGGAGCAAGGGGCAGAAGTCGGGATGGAGCAGGGATGGCATGTGCGCAGAGCCCCAGGAGCCCTGAGTAGTCCACCTGACCCTGGACCTGTCCTCCCCTCTCTGTCCCCACTTGGCCAACGTGTGAACACACCCCAAGGACACAGCAGCTGCCCCGGCCTCCAGGACGCAGTGGGCTAAGCCCCACCTGATGCCCAAATGCCTCCCTTAGCCTCCGAGCTTTCCCACCTGTAAAATGGAGACAACACAGGTGTATCCACCTGCAACGGCCACTTCAGAGGAAGGGGGAGGGAGACCCCAGAGAAACCGGTGCAGAGGTCAGGGCCAGCATTCCTGGAGAACCCTGTCTTAGCCTGTGCTCAGACCCCAGCCTCGGCGTTGACCCCAATTCTAGCATCAGACTGCCCATGGACTGAGCCTGACGGCCCCCAGCAGCAATGGGGCTGAACCACCACCCTGGCCGTTCGGCCCCGTGCTGTGGGGGAGGGGACCAGAGACGGTGGCTGCCAGCCAGCTCCCGGGCATGACGGGCAGGCGTGGGCGCTTCATTCCACAGAGCCCTCGCCAGCAACGCTCTCTGGCCTCCCAAGCCAGGGGCCGACGTGGGGAAGGGGCTGAGGGGCCCCACTTCGCTCCTGGCAGCTCGGCGCTTCTCTCTGTGCACGGTGGCTCTGTTACACCCATCCCTCCCCATGACCAGATGCGTAAAATCCCTAAAAGCACAACTTTAAAATACCCCAGCCCTAGGGGAGGCGTATGGGAACTGGAGCTGCCTGCAGGGACAGACCCCGGAGACATCACACCCAGCCCCAGCCTCGAAGGCCAACGGGGGATGGAGGGGGAAAGACACCAGAGCAGGGAAGCGGATGTGGCTCAAGTGACTGAGCTCCCACCTACCACATGGGAGGTGCTGGGTTTGGTTCCTGGTGAAGATGAGCAAGACAGCGAGCTGAAGTGACGGGGTGGCGCGGCGAGGTGACGCAACGAGAGACACACATCGGAAAACATAATGAGAGACACAACAAAGCAGGGAGTGGAGGTGGCTCTAGCGATTAGGCGACTCCCTCCCACATCGGAGGTCCTGGATTTGGTTCCTGGTGCCTCCTAAAAAAAATAGGCAGCACACAACAAGCAGACACAGCAAATGCAAACAATGAGAGGGTGGGGAGAAATAATACAATAAAAATCTTAAAAAAAAAAAAAAAGGAAGCCAGAGCAAAGCAGGGTCATTCTGGTGGACGGGAGCTCCATCAGGGGCTTTGTGACTGGGTCAGCCAGGAGGCAGTGCTCCCAGCGGCTGAAACGGGGGTGGGGGCAAGCAGACAGACAGACAGAGACGGAGACCAGGCAGGGCAGAGCAGACTGCAACTCCCTTCCCCACACCCACACCCCAACATCTTTACCCCCAAACCCCTGTAGAAACCCCAAACTGAGCAAAATAAGCAAGTGGCTCCCGCTGTGACGATAGATCAGGCGCCGGTCACACCTGCTTCTGAACATCTCCTACGAACCCTTCAAGATCTGCACCAGACCCGCCAGCTCGGCTTCACCCCCCAGCCCCAAGCTCCCCCGCTCCCCCCGGATTCCCACCTCTGCGTGCATGTGCGTGGGCGTCCCATCGAGCAGGAAGGCTGTCACCTCTCCACCAGCAGGGCCCACACCCTCCCCCTAGGATCCCAGATCTTCCGGAGGTTGGCAAGCCCCCTGCTCCTTCCGTCCAGAGAGGGTCCCAGGGTCCGAGGACTAAGCCCCTCTGGGGTGCTCCTGGAGAGGGTGGCATCACCCAGTGGCCCTGGCCCGTTAGCACTTGAGCCTGTTTCCCCACCTGTAGTGTGCAGACACCCACCCTGCTGTGAGCGAGGCCAGCCCAGACCCTGACCCCTCTCAGGGCAGTTGTCACTGCAGCTCCCCTCAGCAGCCCTCAGGAGACCTGTGGCCTGGTTTCTGAGCAGGACAACCCAGCTCTGAGGCTCCCTCCAGGAAATCATCAACCAGGCGGCTGTCAGGGAGACTACAGAGCTGGCCACAGCCCTGCTGGCCACCTGGTGACCTGAGTGACAGCAGGCCAGGCCAGGGGTGGCGGAGGGCCGACGGGAGGCAGTGCTCACGGCCACTCACTCCCTTGGCTGAACCTAGAGAGAGGCCGGCCTCAAGGGCAAGGCACCAGCCCAGTTCCAAGTGCCCAGGTGATGCACCCTCAGGGAGCCAGGAAGAGGCAGCGCTGCCTCTCTCACACAATCACAAATTACACTTCCTTAGGGTTCACTTGATGGCCCCGCTTGATAAATAGTCCCCTGCTTTGGGAACACTTTAAAGCACTGGTTTTCACACGGGCCCTGGGATCAGGTCACCTGTTTTTTTTGTTTTGTTTTGTTTTGTTTTAAAGATTTATTTGTTTATTTATTTATGCCCCCTTGCTGCTTGTGTTTGCTGTGTCCATTTGCTGTGTGCTCTTTCTGTGTCTGCTTATCTCCCCTTTGCTGTGAGGTCTTGCTGCATCAGCCCACCACGCTGCGCGGGCCGGCCTGCCCTCACAAGGAGGCCCCGGGAAGCGAACCCGGGGCCTCCCATATGGTAAACGGGAGCTCTATCGTTTGAGCCACACCCGCTTCCCCACCTGTTTTTCAATACTAGGGTTTGACTCTCCACCAGTTATTAGGTGAGTGGACCCAATGTCTCAGTTTCTCCTCATCAAATGGGGATAAAGATAAAGAGCACTGCCTCATAGGGCTGAGTGTGACAATGCATGCGGGCATGTAGCAGCTGTGGCTCTTACGTGTTCCTACAGGCCCCGGTCTGCACCAGCTGGGGTCACCAGACGGAGGACTGGCCACGAGACCGACAGCTTCCGACACCGGCTACGGTACAAGTCTGACTCTAACTGCCCGGGGTTGGGGCAGACTCCACAGCTGAAGGGCCGTCCTCCACAAGATTGCCCTTGAACACCAGGTGCCAACTCGGGGGTCCCACCACCCCTCGTGGTCAGTAATTCACTGGAATGACACAGAATCGGGAAAGCACTTAGGATCACAGCTTTACTACAGCAAACAAAGGATACGGATCAGAAGCAGCCAAAAGAAGACACAGAGGGCGAGGCCTGGCAGGGTCTCCAGCACAAGCCTGTGTCCTCCAGAGCGCGTCGCCCCCGGCACACAGGTGCATACTGCCCCCCACAGAAGCTCCCTGAGTTCTGAGTGGGCAGTTTTTCTGGGGTTCCATTCATAAGTACGGTCGAGGGAACAAACACCCACGAGGCTGAGCTCCATCGCCAGGCCCCCTCTCCTTCCAGGCACGGGGTTGACATGGCCTACGTCAAGCCACAACCCCTCAGCCATGCTCTGCCCGGCACGGCCAGCCCCCACGCTACGGCTACAGAGGTCACTGTCGTCCATTAGCACGAGCCATCAGAGGTAATCTGGGGCCCACTGTGAATAAAACCACCCATTGGGATGGGGAGGCCCCCGCACGCCAACCCTGCACCGGAAGCCCAGGCCTGGGAGAGCTGCCCCACCCTGCGGGGATGCCACTCGCTGCTACGTAGATGGGAGGGGCAGGGGATTGGGAGAGAGGGGCTTCCCGGCCTCCCAGCGGCCCTTGGACCAACCGGCAAAGGCCGTGCGGCTGCTGGACATCTGTGCGGCCGCCAGCCCTCTGTGAGCCTCCCCTCGCCCTAATGCGGGCCCCTCCCAAGTGGCACAAAGCTGCCCTGTGTGAGCAGCAGGAGGCTGTAGAACCGACAGGGAGAGATTCGGAGACTAGGCCATGGAAGGCGCTGGCTTCTGCTGACCCTGGAAGCCAGTGCCTTGTCCTAGGACACTCGAGCTGCCCTAGGGGAGGCCCACACGGCGCCGCCCTCCCACCACCCAGCAGCCAAGCAAGCGAGTGACCATGCTGGGGCACGTGCCATGGCCAACATCTAGACTACAGCCTCAGGAGAGCCCCAGCCGAACCACCCAACTAAACCGCCCCCGGGCTCCCGAGACGTAAGAGTAATACACCAATAACACACGGTTATTGCTGTTTTCAGACACTGAGTTTTAGGGTAATTTGTTACGCAGCAGTAGATAACTGATATAGTCAGCAACTCTCTCTCCCCAGAGACCTCCTGAAAGGCAGAACTTCCGTAAAATGCAGGGGTGGGTGGGGTGGGCAGGGTGCCTGGCCCTGACCCCCTGGCTTACAAGACATGGGAGATGGGAACTCCTTCCCAGCCAGTGTAAACTCACCTAGAGATGTTTAGAAACTACCAACGCCCAGGCCCCAGGTCAGGGCCCTGAGCAGGGTATTTTTTAGAAGGGCCCTATGTGATGCTAATGCTTGGCCAAGATAGGGAACCACTGCTCTAGAGCAGCCTCCAAAGGTGGGGGGTCTCCCTCCATGCCCCCTGCCCTGCCCCCTGCCCAGCTTCCACAGCCTCTGCACTGAGCCACAGGGGCCTCCCGGCCCAGCCTCTGCTCTCCTCTGCATCCTCCCCGCCTGCTCTCCGCATCCCCAAGGCCTGCTCAGGCCCCTCCTCCGCCCACCCTCTGAATGACCTTGTTACCGTCACACTGCCTGCTCTCTAATGGGTCCTGTGCTCCCGGTCAGAAGACCTCAGGCAGCCCCGTGTTTGCAGGTTTGTCCCCCAGGACACAGCCCTGGACACGGCTCCAGACGGTGGCCCTGTGGTTAACAGAACACAGAGACCGGCTCTGCAGCAAGGAGGACTGATGGTCAGCGTGGTGGGGGCGGAGCCGGGAGGGGGAGATGCCCAGGGCAGGGAGGGCCCTAAAGGGCCCTGGGGGGGTGAGAAGATAGATTCCCAGAGAGCCCTGAAAAGGGGGCTCCAGGAGGGGCATGCAGCGCCAGCAGGGGCCAGGGGCCTCAGGAGGTCCACTCCACCTGACACCAATGGCCGCACTCCTGCCCTCCCCAGCTCACCTGACCTCCTCCCGCGGGGTGCCCAGGAGACAGGTGCCAGGCCCCACGGGCACCAGGCCTCAGGGAAAGCTGGAGGGGACGGCCAGTGGTCACTCAGTCACTCAGCAAACAGATGCAGCGCTGGGCCAGTCGGCTGGCCAGGACATCCTGGGGTGGGGGAGGGGAGGGACCCTCCAGGCCTAGGGTGCACAGGTAGGGGGACTTGGGGGAGGGGCACAGTGTGGGCGGGACGGAGACTTTGCATTCATTGGCTCCAGAGCGCTTGCTCCACGCACTCAGCCGCTGCCCAAGCACTGGACTAGGCAGCGGCCAGAAGCCTTGGCCCCGAGGGTTGAACATATGGGGGTGAGGGGGGCCGCTGTTCCGTGCAGGGGAGCCAGGGAAGGCCTCTGGAGGTGACCAGGAGCACAGGTGCAGGGGGGCCTCAGGACTCGCCGAGGACAGGACGGCATGTGGCAGAGGGCAGGGTCAGCGTGACTCCGGTGGCCAGTGTGGCCAGGCTGGACTGCGCCGACAATGGGTAAACTCACAACAAGCCCGTGGGGGGGCGGGGAGACCAGAAACCAAGGCTGAGAAACGCCGTCCGGGAGTGGGCGCTGGGCCCGGCCACCCGAGCCCTGGAGCTGCCACCAGGGCCAGACATGCTTGTCCAGGGGCCCCCCTTCCCTCCAGGCACACCTGGCTGGAGCGGCCCCCCAGCCCCTGGCCTCAGGGTGCACCCAGCGTGGTCCCTGCTGCCCCGGGGACTTCTCCCTTCTCCCTGGTGAGCTGCAGCCTCTCGCCCTGGGGGGAAGGAGAAGAGCTGTCAGCACTTTCCACTGACTTTCAAAACCTCTCGAAAGAACCGAGGCTTGTGAGAGCAGCTCGGCGGCGCCTCACGACTGCACAAAGCCTGCCTGTGCTCCGGCCTGGGAGGAGGGGGCCTCCTGCGGCGCGGGGTCCTCTCTGCCCAGCCCAGGACCCTGGCAGCCGTCTCCGGCGGCCTCCTAGGCTTGCTGCGTCCAGCTGCATTTGTTGGGGTGAAGGGGAGGGGTCTTCTCTACTGGAAACTCTTTCGGGCACTGCTGCCTCTCCTATGGCCGAGTGAAGGCAGCATGCTCAATCACAAAACGGCAAAAGGAAAACGTAAAAAGTCAAACAAAAAACCCAGCCAGCCTCCATCTGTCCAGCCCTTCCTGTGCACTCCCAAGCTCCCTGTGCCCATTCTGCAGATGAGCAAACAGGTTCCAGATCAGGGGAGGCCACCCAGATGGACAGAGGGGCGAGCAGGGCTTGCAGCGGTGAGCTGGCGCTCTCGTTCAACCCCTGCTCGGCTCCAGGGCCCCCTCGGCCTCCCTTTCACCTTTGTCTCTCCCCACACACTCGCCCTGCACATGTTGTGCCAGGCACTTGGGACTCACCCCAGCCACCTCCTGGCCAGGGCACACAATGGGGTGGGCTGCGGGCCTGGTCTCCCAGCCTCATGGGGGCCGGCTCAAGCTGGCCAGGGCACAGCCCTCCTCCATCCGTGGGGACAGGGGCTGTGGGATAATTACTTCTGCCGGCACACAAGAAAATTCAACAGGCAACTAAAGCACAATTCCCACCCGTCACCAGCTCTCTCTCTGGCCCAAGACTTCCCCGTCCTGGTGACTTCAGGGTGGTTTACCTGCGCCCTAACAGATGCTCGGAGTCACCCAATGAAGAGCTCCCGGGAAGTTCAGCCCTGAAGGCATCACCCGCCCTCCCCCAGGCGGGAGCTGAGCCAGGTCTGGGGAGCCAGCTTGGCTCATTTCAAACAAAGCACACAAAGCAGGCCCTGAGCTCAAAACCAGTGATTTCATCCATAAAACACCTACAGAGTTAAGATGCTGAGCCTGGACAATAAACATATTCTTCCAGCCCTTTTGTTGAGTCAAAAAGAGACTTAGTAACTCATTGAAATCAAGAAAGGTCCCCTCAAAATTCTATCACGGCCAACATCACTGCTTTCTGCCAAGCACGTTAGTGCACTGCACGGTGCTCATCACTTCACATGGCCAATCCTCCCCATTCTACAGAGGAGGAAACTGAGGTTCAGGGAGGTTCCACAACCTGCCATCTGGCATGATGCTCTCCCGAGTTCACTTAGGAAGACACTAAGAGGAAGAGCTCACCCTTTTGTAAATCCAACAAAGGAGCCAAGTCCATTGCCTTTCCTTGAGTTTCTTTTTAAACTCCAAACATTTTTCGGATCAACTCAAAAGTTTTGTGTAAGATTTTTTAAAATTAATTTTCCAAACTAGACTATAGTAAAAGAGACGCATGTTTACCATTTAAAGGCATCCCTTTAAAATCTTTCCTAAGAACGTCTGCCCCTGCCTGCATGTCATCCTCAAGTCTAGCTGACAAAGGCACCAGGTTTTTTGCCAACCCACAAGAAGGACCCATCAGTGCTTTCTGGGATCAGGAGTGTGGAGAGCTAAGGCGGGTTGGCTTGGGAGTCTGGCAGGGGGCGGGGGGGGGCATGGTATAAGTTTTGGGGACAGGCTCTGACGAAAGGGGCAAGAGGCCCCAGAGCCTGGGCTTGACAGCCAGCCACACCGTGTGCAGCTCTGCCAGCACCTCCGTCTGTGAAGGGTAACGGTCTGGGCCTCATGGGGCCACGTGCCAGGGCCCAGCGCAGAGCTGGCAGGGGGCAGCTAGGTTCTTTGTTCTGTTTTGGAATAAATTTCAACTCATTTCCAAGGGCATCTTCCCCTGGTCTTAGACCACACCTTCCTTAAACCCTTCCCCAGAAGCAGGGAGAGGACAAAGGAATCTGGATGGGGGGGAGGCTGGGGAGCTGCAATCCCCACCAGCCAGGCTGAGCCCACATGCTTTCCCCGGATTAAGAATGAGCAGGAAAAGCCCTGGGCTCCTGCCTGTTTGGGGGCAAAGGAGGACAAGGGTTTCTCTGGGGCTGGGTGAGAAACCTCACTCAGTATCCTCTCCAGGGCCACGGAGGCCTTTGTCCTCCCGTCAGCCTGTCAGCGCCCGGCACTGAGCCCTTCTCCTCCTGGGTCTCGGTTTGAAATGCCACGCCCACCCCCTCCACGCCCCCAACCAAGAGTCCTCACTCCTTGGAGATGAGGGCGGCACCCGGCAGGCAGCCTCAGTGACGGGCACCGCCAGCCATGGGGGGCAGGGAAGGGGGCAGGGAGCCTGGCACTCTCCCCCGCCACCCCCTGCACTGGTGACACCCCTTCCAGGAAGGCGACAGGGTGAGATTCCTGACGTTTTAAGAAAATGACGCAGGGCTCTGCGAATCTGAGGGAAAGGGCCACACAAGCAATTTGACAATTCCCCGGGCTTTGGGCTATAAACGGCGCGGGTGTTTCGTGAGGGAGCCTCAGGCGTGGGGGGCCCTGCACCCCACCCCAATCCCCCACCACTGCCCACCCCTGCCACGTTTCTCACTAAAGCACTGCTCTGATGACATCACTGCCCTGCTCAACAACCTTCAGTGGCTCCCCATGGCCTAATGAGTGGAGGCAGGCCCCTGGTGCCTCCACCCTGTCCTCAGCCTTCCTGTCCCCTACATGACCCCACATCCACCCACACGGATCCTCAGAGGCCAGCACGAGCCTGGACCACACCTCCGGCCCCTCCTCTCCTACACACTGCTCTGGACGAGTCAGGACCCACCCCAAGCCTCTCAAGCCCACGGTGACTGCTCCCTTCCCTGAGTCCCTCCAGGAGACACGACGTTTATCACAAGAGCACCCAACAGGTGTCTGAGTGTCGAGATGACCCTTAGAGGGAGGCTAATGGTATCCCCATTGCACAAATGAGGAAACTGAGGCACAGAGAGGTCAAACCCCACATTAACCTGTGACGAAAGGCTGGGCGAGAACTTTTAGAGCAGGACCTTGCAGGGTATTGTGGGCAAGAGGTCTGACCTTCTGGGCATCAGGTGGGCCCTTCCTCATCCCCCGGGAAGCAGAGCTGTTGTCACGAGAACCCAGGGCTGGCTCTGCGCTCAGGCCCACTCCAGGCCATCCCTCCTCTGCAGAGCCCTTCTCTCCCGCTCACTGTCCAGAGCGCCCGTCCCGACAAGTCCATCTCCCCCAGGAAGCCACCATCAGCCTCCTCCCCTGGTGCTTCTGGGCCCACCCACCACCCACTTCACAGTCCCCCACTGAGCAGCACGCTTCCACATCAGCCCTTCCCCAAGGGTGCTTTCCTGCTCAGTGGGATATGGAATACAGCTAGAAATCCATAACAGACGGAAAACCGTCTGTTTACAGATACATGGAAATAAAGCAATGCACTCAACCAATGGGTCAAAGAAGAAATCACAAGGGAAATCAGGAAAAATCTTGAGACAAATGAAAACAAAAGCAACATGCCAAAAGTTATGGGGTGCAGCAAAGGTAGTGCTCAGAGGGAAATTTATAGCACGAAATTTAAAAAGAAGAAAGACCACAAATCAATAGCCTAACTCCAGAGTCAAAGAAATAGAACAAGAAGAACAGACTAAGCCCAAAGTTAGAAGGATGCACATAGTAAAGATTAGAACAGAGATAAATAAAATAGAAAATAGAAAGCAATAGAGAAAATCAACAAAAACAAAAGTTGTTCTTTAATAAAAAATCAATAAAAATCAACAAACCATTAGCCAGACTGACGAAGAAAAAGAGAAAGGACACTATGAACATGCCAACAAATTAGAAAAGCTGGACAAAATGCACAAACTCCTTGAAACATACAATTACCTAATCTGACAAAGGAAGAAACAGAAAATACCAACAGACCTACAAGAAAGAATTGCTCAGTAATCAAAAAACCTCCCAACAAAAAAAAGTCCAGGACCAGATGGTTTCGTCGCTGAATTATATCAAACATTTAAAGAAGATTTAAACCAATCCTTCTCAAACTCTTCCAAAAAATTGAAGCGGATTTCTGCCTAACTCATTTGATGAGGCCAGCATTATCCTGATATGAAAGCCAGATAAAGACATCACAGGAAAAGAAAATCACAGACCAATATCCCTCATGAACACATAGGCAAACACCTCAACAAAATACCAGCAAAGCCAATCTAACAGCTTAAAGAATCCTGAAGTAGGATTCAGTCCAGGAAGACAAGGAGGGCTCACCACAGGAACGCCAGTCACGTTATAGGATGAAGAGGAAAAGAACACACAATCATCCCAACTGATGCAGAAAAGGCATTTGGCAAAATCCAACATCCTTTCATGATAAAACCATTCACCAAACTTTCTAGAAATAGAAAGGAACCTCTTGACATAATAAAGGGCATTTATGAAAAACCCACACAACTATCAGGCTCAGTGACGACGGACAGAAAGCTTTCCCCAGGATCAGGAACACGACAAGGATGCCAGCTGTCACCAGTGTAACTCAACACTGTACTGGAAGTTCCAGCCAGAGCAATCAGGCAAGAGAAAGAAATAAAGGGCATCCAAATTAGAAATGAAGACGTCAAATTATCCCTACCTGCAGATGACATGATCCTATATATTGAAAATCCCAAGGAATCCACAAGAAAGCACCTAGGACTAATAAACTCAATCTGCAAAGTTGCAGGATACTAGATAGACATGAAGTCTGTCAGGTTTCTATACACCAGTAATGAACAGTCTGAAAAGGAAATCAAGAAAATAACTCCATCCACCATAGCATCTAAAAGAATAAAATACCTAGGAATAAATTTAACCAAGGAGGTGAATACTGGTATACTGAAAACTACAAAACATTGTTGAAAGTAATTTAAAAAGACCTAAATAAATGGAAAGACATCCTGTGTTCAAAGACTGGAAGACTTAATATTGTTAAGATGTCAATATTGCCTTGAGCAATGCACAATTCCAATGCAATCCCTATCGAAATTCCAGCAGCCTCCTTTGCAGAAATGGAAAAGCCGATCCTCAAATTCATATGGAATTGCAAGGGCCCCAAAATAGCCCAAACAATCTTGAAAAAGAAAAAGTTGACAGAGGCACACTTCCAATTTCAAAACTTATTAAAAAGCTACAGAAATTAAAACAGTGTGGTATTGGCATAAGGGTAGACATAGAAACCAATGGAGTAGAATCGAGAGTCCAGAGACAAATCCACACTTCTGTGGCCACCTGGTTTTCCCAACAAGGGTGCCAAGTCCATTCAGTGGGGAAATAATACTCTTTTCACCACATGATGCTGGGACAATGGGAAAGCCACATGCAAAAGAATGAATGTGGACCCCTACCTCTCACCATATGCAAAATTAATTCAAAATGTATCAATGACTGTGACAGTTTGAAGGTTTTGTGGACCCCAGAACATCCTGTTTTCAAAGCTAATCCATCCCTGTGCTGCAGAGACAGAAAGGAAGTCAGAAGCTGAAGGCACCGAGGCCCCAAGGAGAGGGGAGAGACGAGCAGATGCCACCGTGTGCCTGATCGCCCACAGCTGCAGCTCACGGAGAAAGCACCTCCTGGTGATGCCTTGATTTGGATATTTTCACAGCCTCCGAACTGTAAGCTTTTAACCTAATAAATCCCCAAATTGCAAAAACCAACCCATTTCTGGTATATTGCTCCACGCAGCTTTTAGCAAACTAAAACAACAACCAAAATATATGAGTGAACACTATAAAGCTCTCACTAGAAAACAAGGGAAATATCTTCAGGAACTTGCAGGAGGCAGTAGATTTTTAGATCACAAAAGAAAAAAATAGATTAAATGGACTTCATCAAAATTAAAAACATGAGCAAAGGACAGTATCAAGAAAGTGGGGAAACGGATGTGGCTCCAGTGATTGGGCTCCTGTCTATGGGAGATCCAGGGTTTGATTCCTGGGGCCTCCTGGTAAAGACAAGCTGGCCCACGCGGCAAGCTGGCCCGCACGGAGAGCTGTTCCGTGCTGAGAGCTGGCCCATGCGGAGTGCTGGCCTGCGCGGAGAGCTGGTGCAGCAAAGATGACGCAGCAAGGAGACACAGAGGAGAGACAATAAGAGATGCAGCAGACCAGGGAGCTGAGGTGGCGCAAGAGATTGAGCACCTCTCTCCACTCCGGAAGGTCCCAGCATCAGTTCCTGGTGCCGCCTAAAGAGAAGACAAGCAGACACAGAAGAACACATAGCAAATGGACACAGAGAGCAGACAGTGAGCACAAAACAACTGGGTGGGGGGGATAAATAAATGAATAAATCTTTTTTTTTTTTTAAGTGAAAAGACAGCCTACAGAATGGGAGAAAGTGTTTGAAAACCATGTATCTGATAAGGGTTTAAAATTCAGAATATATAAAGACTCCTAAAACTCAACAACAACAAAACAAACAACCCAATTAAAATATGGGCCAAGGATTTGAACAGACATTTCTCCAAAGAAAATATTCAAATGGACAATAAGTATATTAAAAGATGCTCAACATCATTAGCCATTAAAGAAATGCAAATTTAAACTATAATGAGATACCACTTCACACCCAGTAGGAGGGCTGTTATTTAAAAAACTGAAATTAACAAGTGTTGGGGAGGATGCAGTGAGATGGGAGCCCGAGTACCTTGTTGGTGGGAACGTAAAGAGGTGCAGCCCCTGTGGGAAGCCGCTTGGTGGCTCCTCAGAAAGGTAAACATAGAAATGAGTACTCCAATGCTCATCGCAGCATTAGTCACAATAGCCAAGTGTCATCAATAGATGAAGGAGCAACAAAATGTGGTCTGTCCTTACTATGGGATGTCACTCAGCCATAAAAAGAACTGAAGTGCTGAAGCTACGACACAGAAGAGCCTCGAAGACACCATGCTGTGTGAAATAACCTAGACACAAGAGCACAGGCACTGTGTGATTTCTCTCCTATGAATACTTAGACTAAGCAAATCCTTAGAGACAGAAAGCAGAAGGGTGGCTACCTGGGGTGGGGATGGGGAAATGGGGAGTTACTGCTACATGAACATGGGGTTTGGTTTGGGATGATAAAAACGTTCTGGAAATAGATACTGGTGAAAGTCACGTAGTGTTGTCAATGTGCTTAATAATGTCACTGTCCATTTAAAATGCTTAACATGAGTATTACGTATACCACAATTAAAAATAAGTAAATAAAAATAAAAAGATTTCCGTGGTCAAATCAGTTTGGGAAACACTAAATGGTTTCTTTTTTTGCAGGACTTGTCAGAGCCTTTAATTTTCTTAAATGCAATCTGAATCTCCCACAGGATGGTGGCGTGAACTCGCCAGTTTCTACCCTTATTTGGCTACTGAACCCTTTTTACCACCCAGCAGCGGCTGATGAAATTAAGGTTTCTCAGAATAATCTTTGAGAAATGCCACCCCCTCCCACCCTCAGTGCCTCCTGGCACAGCAGGCTCTGCCCTGCCCTCTCTTTCAGGAGGTCGTGGGGCATTTGGGGAGCTCAGGCTGAGAGCAGGCCTAACCCCTGCACCCCCGGCCCCCTCAGCCCTGCCCGCAGCAAAGCCTTTGCCCTGGGTGCCCGCCCCTCTCACCCTCCTGGGGTTGAAGTGACCACCTCCCCGCTTCTAGGGCCTGGAGGGACCCCAGCTGATCAGTGCCCCACAGGCCGTGCACAGCCTTGAGAGCAAAGGCCTCTGCTCCAGGAGCCTTGGGAGACCCCGAGCAAGGTGAACGGTGGTCTGTGCCACCTGCTGATCCTATCCCGTCAGCAGCACGTGCATTTTAAGATCAAGCCCGAACCAGAATGTGTGCCCGACCAGCAAACCCCTGGGAGGAGCTGGAGGCCCTCATCTCACAGAGGAGGAAACCAAAACCTCGGGGGAGCAGCCACTTGCCTGCAGTGACCGGGCAGGGCCTGAGCCCTGACAGCAGTTCCCGAGACCTTCGGCCACAGCAGGGAGGGCTCACGTGGGATGGCCGGGGGCTCGGCAGCCTGGGGGACATCGCAGCTTTCCTGAGAAGACGCCACCGCTGGGGCAGGACTCGGCCCACTCCCCAGCCCCCACGGCCCCACGCTGGCTGGGGAAGGGTGCCAGCCCCAGATTAGCTGCCTGCGGCCTCGGGCTCAGCTGTGGGCAGAGATAAGGCGCCCTGCGTGTCACCCTGCCCTGCCCAGGGCACCCCTCCTGGTCTTGAGGGCTCCTCTCGCCAGGGCCCTGGGAATCGGGCCTGTGCCCACCCCGCCTCTGCACGGGGCCTCCCCTCGCTCTGCTCTGCCTCTGGCCTGGCCCCCAGCCTCGGCTCAGCGCCCCGGGCCGGGGTCCGCGGAGGCCTTGAGGGCCCCTTCCACACTGCAGGCCCAGCTGGACTGCGCCTGTTCCTGCACCTGCTGGCCCTGGGACCCAGGGGCCGGTAAGAAACGCAGGCTCACGGCGCCGGCCCAGAGCTGCTGAATCAGAACCCGCACTTTAACAAGCCCGGGTGCTCCCGGACACGCTAGCGTCTGAGCCGCTTTTATCAGCTGCGGCTGTAATCAACTCACTGTGCCCACGGCCAATACGCCTGCGCGACTCGGCAGCTGGCCTTCCCCGACGGGCATCAACGCCCCCTCCACCTTGAGAAATGCTGCCCAAAGCCGCCCAGGGCCTCAGGGCCCTCAAAGCTCCTCCAGGAAGCTGGTCCGAGCAGCACCGCATTATCACGCCTGGCATGGCTACCTCTTATTTCCGTGTCCTGTGTTCCCAGTGACTCCTAGCACCAGGTGGGGCACGGGAGATGCCAGGAGCCAACCGCAGCCAACCAGGCCGCGTCAAGCCTGGGGAAGTCCACCTGCAGCTCCAACTTGCCTGCTGCAGGCTCTGCCAGCCCTCCCCGCCTCACCTCAGTGACGAAGACTAAGCATGGACAAGCCTCCTCCATGGTCCCGTGCCGAGAAGGAAGTGGCTCCCAGAGAGCCATGGGCCCTGCCTCAGTTTCCCGAAATTCAGAAAAGAATGCTCACCTACCCTGCCTCCCTCTCTCCCAGGGGTAAATGAGCAAATCCCCTAAACCCTGAGGCTCAGCATTTGGAGCAAACCTTCCTCAGTCAGCAGCCAGGCCCCTGTGAGGCCAGGTCACCTGCCTACAGGTGAGCTCGGCTGCCAGCCCTCCTCTCCGGCCCAGTTCCTGGTGGGGAATCCTTACTCCTTCCACTGGGGCTACAAGGAGAAGGCACTCAGGCACTAACCTCAAGGAGTCCCCCGGCCTCCACAACCTCCAGGGACAATGGAAAGGTCTCCCTGAGTCCATTTTGCAGACAGACAGAAGCAGGTAAGGAAAGAGCCACCAGTGGAATGGATTAAGCTGTCTTCAGTTCCCGTTTCTTTCTTCGGCACCCTCCCCAGCTCTTCCCTCACCTACTGGATGCAGCCCTTCTCAGTTTCTCATCCAGCTCCCAGGCCCTCCGGGAAAGCTAGGTTTCCCAAGGCCATGCCTGAAGCACCACCTCAGAACATTCTAGAGGAATCCAAAAGCGGCCAGCATATCTGCAGAGCCCCACCTGGCCTCTCCGTCCTCTCCCAGAAAGGCTGGGATTCTAGGCAGCAGCTGAATAGGGCAACACTAAACCCAGAGAGGCAGCGCGGTCCAGCAGGGAGCTGCTTTTGCACATCAGAAGGCCATCACCCCAGGACCCCAAAACACACATACGCGTGATACCCAACTACTCGGTCTTGGCCCAGAGACCCTTCTGGGGGAAAAGGCGAGGTAAGAAGCAGAGAAACCCCGCTGCCCACCCCATGCAAGAACCCTTCCACCTTAGAGTGGCTCCTTCCTGCCTCCCCAGGCCCCACAAGCAGGCATCTCTGGGAGACAGGAAAACCCATTTGTTTGTTGAGAAGCCCTCGGCTGGTGCGAATCAGAGAGGCGTGAGAGAAGGAGCAGAGTGGAGGGGCCAAGGGCATGGATTCTGGGAGCCAGACCTGCCTGGGTTCAAATCCTGACCCTGACACTGTATAGCTGTGTGACACTCAGGCAAGTTGCTTAGCCTCTCTGTGCCTGAGCCCTGCCATCTGTAAAATGGGATTAGGACCCACCTTACAGAGCTGTTAAAAGGATTAAAGGAGTTACTATTTGCAAATACCACAGAACAACGCCAGGTACTCAGTGAGTTCCCCAGGACACGGATCCCCCCAGCTGTGAGGACCACCTTGCTCAAGGCGGGTAGGGGCTTGCTAGTCCCAGACCTGGGTCCCAGCCCCCACTCCAGGGCTCACCTCAGCTGTCTCCTAGGCCCATCCCTGGCCCCACCCAGGGCCCAGCTCTCCTCCCTCCCAGATCTCAGGTCCCTGGTCCTGAGCCCTCCGTTCTGAGGACGGGGAGAACTGTGGGGGTAACGGCCCGGGGTCTGCAGTGACACCCCCAGCCCCAGCTTCCTCCCCATCAGCTCCCCGCCCCGAGGGCAGTGCACCCAGCAGTCACCCATGGAGTAGCTGAAATGACCCTCACCAGACTGGATGCTCATTGCCATCCCCGGAGTTAGGGAATCTCCTTCCCCAAAACACACACGCACACGCCTATGCCCTTCTGTTGGCCTGGCCTGGATTTCCACCAAAGAGAACAAAGGAAATCACTTACTCCCAGCCTACTGCCACCCACACGACCCCGGGCTCCCCAAACTTCCCGGTGGTGTGCAGCCCTGCCCTCGAGCCACCCTGCACCTTCTCCACTTCCCTTTTTCACATCCCACTGGCATCCTCGGATTCTTGCAGGAATTTGCACAACTGCTTTTGTGGAACGAAACTAAAAATCCTCAGGGTCACTTGAGGTTTACAGGACTCCTGTGCTGACTGCAATGTCTGCCTCCTTCTGCCCAGCCTAGCCCCTGCCTTCCTGCCTGGTTCAAGGTTTGCTGAGCATCAGCTACATGCCAGGCACTGTGCTAGCTGTCCCAGATATAGCAGTGGGCCCCTCGGTCAAGGCTCCAGCCCTTGAAAAGATGAACTGGGAGGAACGGCGGGGAAGGCCTCCCCCAAGCTGGCACAGTGCCAGGAGACACTTGAGGAAGGTGTTTAAGTTGAGACCTGGAAGGTGAGGGCCCTGGAGAGCATTCTGGAAATAGGAAACAGCGCGGGAACAGGTCCTGGGGCAATTCATGTGGCTGTCAAGGAAAATGCAAAGGGCCTGTGGCCAGTATGAGGCTGGGGGGAGCAGCAAAGCTCAGCTCATAGAGGGTCTGACTGGACAGGTGGGAGTTTTGAGATTTTATTCTGAGGGCAATAGGTAGCTATCATGGGTTTCAGAGGAGTGAGCTGGTCTAATGCACCTTTTCCTAAATCGTTCTTGCTACTCTGTTAAAATGGATCAGAGGAGGGCGAGCGCAGGCATGGGAAGAGGGGCGAACAGCTACTGCAGCTTTCCAGCAGGACATGGCAGAGGCCTGGCCTGGGGTGGAAGCCATGGAGGCAGAGCCACGAGGAGAACAGGCCCTGAGCAGGTGTGGTAGAAAGAACCCAAGGAACTTTCTGCTGGACTGGATGTGGGGAAGGAGGGAGGGGGGAGGCTGATGCCACCTTGTTTCCTGTCTTTAAAGGTGAGTGGGTTATGGGCCATTTCCTGAGCTGGGGAAGCCTGGGCAGGATCATGTTTGGGGAGTGCCACTGGAAGATTCTATTTCATCCAGATTAAGTTTTTTGGGCCTAGGAGACGCCCAGGACACCATAATCATCAGATGGGTGGCGGGATGGAGAGGCTGGAGATAAAAGTCACTAGACACACCGGGAGCTGGGTGTAAACTAATCCTTGACTTTAAAAATCAAAGGAATGAATGAGAGCTCCTGGGGGAGGGCGGGGTAAGTAAACAGAAGGTTAGGGAGAGTCAGGCTGGGACAGGGTGCCCCAGGGCGCTCCAACATTTAGGGTTGAGCAAAAAAGACTAAGGAAGGGGCAGCCATGGAGGGAGGAAGTAAATCTGGAGAAGCCAAGAGACTTTATTGGTTCTAGTAGGAGCGGGATCAACGAGACCAAAAGAAATGGGAGGAAAACCTCCTTCTGGGGACACAGAAATCACTGAAGACTTTGACTGAGGCAGTTCCAGAGAAGGGGTGGGGGGCACAGCCAGGTCCAGGGTGTGAACAAGCAGAGCTGTGCTTCGGAGGAGCAGGCACAGACAGGTGGGTCTGTAGCTGGAGGGAGATGCGAGGTCAAGGGGGCAAGAGGGGGTTATAAGATGGAAGGTCCAAAGCATGTTCTTAGACTCAGGAGTGAGCCAGGGGAAAGTCGGTCGCGGCTAACGCCGGAGAAAGGAAGGCAGCTGAGGAACGGAGCAGGGGTTTGGACCTTGGAGCCTGTCATGGAATGAACTGTGTCTTCCAAAAAGATACTTTCAAGTCCTAACCCTAGAGCCACGAAATGTAATCCTATTTGGAAATAAGATCTTTGAAGATGTTATTGGTTAAGACAAAAACTGGATTAGGGTGCACTCTAACCCAGCATGACTGGTCTTACAAGAAGGGGAGAAGTGGACACATAAGTGGGACACGCAGAGCTCCTGACACCACAGGCTGGCGGTGGCAAGGCAGCCCAGAGCCCCACAGATTTCAAAGGGAGCCTGGCCCTGCTGGCACCTCAATTGCCAGCGTCTAGCTTCCAGAAGTGTGAGAAGATAAACTTCTGTTGTTTGAAGCCACCCCGTTTATGGTACCTTATGGCCCCCCTAGAAAAGTACAAAGGGGCCCAAGTAGGGGGGCCTGCCGAGGGGTGGGGTGTTCCTCCCCGGCTTGAGCACCGGCCTGCCTGCCCCTCTCCACTCACGCCCATCCCCAGCGACCCCGCACTGCCGCCTGGCTTTGGCTCCATGCTGGGACCAGCTGGCCCCCACGGAGCACGGGAAGCCTCGCCGCCCGCAGGTTCTGCAACAGCCGTGGACACACGTCCTCACGCCAGCCGCGGCGGTCATCTCACCAGACCGGCCCCTTCCTGGTGCCACCGCCCAGGGGGTCCGCGCCCCGCCCCCCGCTTCACCTCCGGGCCGCGGCTTCCTCTGCCAAAGTGAGCGTTCGCACGCCCTGTCCTTTTCCAGCCCGGGACAGCCCGAGAGCCCCCAGGCAGCCCCTCCAAGGGAGCCGCTCCCACCCGCCCGGGGCCTCCGAGGAGACCACCCGACGCCCGGAGCCCCGAGGGAGGGCGGCCCAGCCTCGCCCCCGGTCCCGGCCGGCGCCCGGCGCCCATCCTCCGGGCTGCCCGAGTCCTCGCCGCCGTGCGCTCCCGGCTTTGTCTGCGCCCGTGCAGCGCGCCCGCCCGGCGCCCCGAGCGCTCCCCCTCCGGCCCGCGACCCCGGGGTCCCGCCCGCCCTTCGCCCCCTACGGACCGCGGAGCCCCCACCCCGGGATCACCGCCCCCCCGGGCCCGACCATCGCCTCCCCCCAAGGCAGCGAGGGGGGCGCGGCGCCCACCGCCCTCCGCGAGCCCCGGCCCTCCCGCCCTCCCGCCGCGCTGGCCGCCGGAGCACCGGGCCGGCCGGGCCATCGGGCACCGCGGGGGCCGCTCCGGGCCCCTCGCCCCGCCCGCGGGCCGCGGCAGCCCCTGCCTGCGCCGGGGGCCCGAGAGGCAGCCGCGGTACCTTTCCCTGCTGGGCCCGGGAAGTGAGTCTGCGGCGCGCCGCGCTCCGGCCTCGGCCTCCTCCGCCTCCGCCTCCTCCAGCCGCCGCCGGGACCGAAGGGGCCCGAGCCAGCCGCCGCGGCCTGTGTGGGGCCGCGCTCCGCCTCGCGTCCCCGGCCCACCCCGCCCGGGCCGCCCGGCTCGGCCCCCCGCTCCGCCCCCGGGCGGGGACCCGCCGAGCTCCGCCCGCCGAGGGCGGGAACGCGGGGCGGCTGGAGGCGGGCGCAGCCGGCGCGGAGGGGTCCCGGCGGCCCGCGCCCCCCGCCTGCTCCCGCAGCCTGTGCCCCAAGCCAGCCCCCTCCCCGCCCCCAGGAGACCGGCAGCGCCAGCCAGTCGTCCCGCGTCTCAGGGCCGAGGCCGCCCAGCGGGCGCCACTCAGAGCCAGGTCGCGGCCTCAGTTTACCTGAGCGGTTTGGAGCCTTTCGGAAGGAAGGGGGCGCCCTCTGCTCCCAAGCCCCTTCATTCCTGCGGGCCTTTCTCCGGGCCTCAGGTCGTCCTCCGGGGCCGCCTCCAA
>JAQZBX010004866.1:46119-58672 GCA_029593785.1 Cabassous unicinctus
GGCTGGGGGCCTGGGGGAGGCGGGAGGGACGGGGTCGGGGCTGGGGGCGCTGGGGGAGGCGGGAGGGACGGGGTCGGGGCTGGGGGGCTGGGGGGCAGTGAAACCGCCGCCGCCTGCCCCTGCACGGCCCACGGCCGTGAGCTGCCCACTCGGGCGGTCACAGCGGCCTCTAATAAAACACCCTTCACCGGTGCCCAGAGCCACATCCCGGACGTAGTGAAAACCCAAGCAAACGCAAGTGGGGGGGTCACTTTTTTCCCCTTAAAAAAAAAAATCAATATGGAAATTATTTGTTTATTGGTTTTCTACTTGAGATTCTCCAAGCTCTGCTCCCCTATAGTTTTTCATTTGTTCTAGTTTAATGGGGGGGTTTGGGGAATTGCCCTTGGCCTCTGACGATTTCACTCTGTTTAACCCTGGGGGCTGGTAGGACCCAGTGCCAGGGGTGCAGGGCTCAGGCTGGGCGGATGCCTGAGCCAGGCCCCGGCGCAGGGCCCCCAGCTGAGCTGGGCTTGGGTCTCCCTGCAGGAGGGACCTGCCTGATACGGCTGCAGGCAGGGGCAAGGGGAGTTGAGATGAGGTTTCTTCTCTGTAGAAAATGCCCTATCTCTGAACAAGCCGTTCCTCCACCTAGAAGCCTTCTCTCTCCTCTCCCGGCAAACCCCTCTGCCCTCTCAGGATTAAGTTTCAGGTTAAATGTCACCCCCTCCTCTTTGAATCCCTCCTGCCACCACGGAGAACAGAAGCTTCGAGTGGGTTCTCGGGGTCAGATTTCCTGGGTTTGAATTCTGCCTCCACGTGGCCTGGGGGAGGTTACTTAATCTGTCTGGGCTTCAGTTGCCTTATCTGTAAAGGGGGTAATAAGTCGTACCTACTCCACAGGGCTGATGTGAGTATTAAATAAGAACATTAGCGTGGACCTGACAGACTACAGACGCTGGGCAACTGTACTCAGACTGGCTTTGTGAAAGCAAACAGGAAAGGCTTGTGCACCTTTGAGCGGCCCAGGTGTGAAGAGGCTCAAAAAGCGCCATCAGGCCTTCTGCCCTCTCACGCGTTCCTTGCAGAGGCAAGATGGCTGCCAGCAGCTCTGGGCTCCCTCCCCGAGGCCCCAGTCCTCATTTCCTTCAGCTGTCCCAGCAAAAAGCCATGGCTGCACCCGGGTGGCTCTGACTGGGTCTCATGGCATCCCCATCGGACCCAAATCTGTGGACAGAAAGTGCAGAAGGGTGATTCACAGAAGTACATCAGGTCACTGCTTAACAATGGCAGGTGAGACGACCCAGAGCTGTGTTAAGCTCCCAAAAACTACAGGCCATTATCGAGGGCCCCCATCCTGTTTCTGGGATGCCAGAACCTCTTGAGGAGCCTCTGTGTTTGGGGTCAGGGTCAGGGTCCTGCATGCCCCACTCTGAAGCCAGAAGCCCTCTTTCCCAGCCTCCTGTGCCACTGAGGCGCTGCCTTAGCCAGACGCTCCAGCCAGCTGCACGCTTGAGCTTTTTTATGAGGAAGTAGGACTGCGAGGAGGCAGCTGTCCCCCGGGATCCATTCTGGGGTGTGTGTGGCAAGGATGGCACCAGGGGCATCTGGTTTTAGGGGCGAGAGTGGCAGAGGTGCTGGAAGCACTTGCCAAAAAGGTGAAGAAGCACGTTTCAGTTGTCTGTTGCTGCTCAGCCACCCCAAAACTCTGTGGCTTCAAACAGCAGTGATTTCTCATCTCTCACGATCCTTTGGGCTGCCTGGGCTCAGCGGGGCAACTCTGCTGCGTGTGGAAGCTTGGCTGCACCCAGAACACCCAGAATGGCTTCTCTGAGACCTCTCCAGCAGGATAGCTCGGCTTTTCTACTGGGTCAAAATAGAAACTACCAGGAAGCTTAAGACCCCCAGAACTGGACATTCATTACTTCTGCCAATCCTATTTCAAGGGGAGGGTAAACTGACTCTACCTCTTGATGGGAGGCATGGCATGTGCATCCAGAAAGGGAAGGAACCACTGGTAACCTTGCCACAAAGCAGAATCTCCCAGCAATACATCTTCTTTGTCTTAAGAACAGACTGCTGGGGCAGGCAGGTTCAACCAGGGCCTTACGAGTCACACCAGCATTACCATCCCTGGGTATAATCTGTTTATGTTTCCCACCAAGGAGGCCTTTGGAGCCAGTTTGGTACAAAGTGGGCTGGAGCTAAGAAGGTTCTGGAACAACATGGAGAAGGAACTCAAGCTCAGGCATCTGAGCAAGTTTAGGAGACACCATTTTGTCATCTGTAAAATGGGAATAATGGTGAAAGCCCGTCTCTCGTCCCCTCCAGCTGTCAATTATAGTTGTCAGGCTCCGCCACATCAGTGCAGCTTAAACTTCCCTCAAGTTACACTTCAGGAAAGCACTGATCACGGTCAGACTGCTCATGTTTGGAGCACTTCACAGTTTACAGAGCACTCCACACCCACCATCCCAGGGAACTGGGGAGCTCTGAGGGCAGCATAACTGAGATGCACTTTGGGACATGTATTAGTTACCGTAGTGCTAGCTGCCGTAACAAAAGCGTCTAAGACTGTAATGAAATTTTGTGGATGGCTCTCCTCCACGCAGTGATTCAGGGCTCTCGGCTCATTCCATCCTGTATCTCCAGCAATTTCAGGTCTTGTAGTCATTTACAGAATGCCAGCCTTAGTGGAAAGTCATAGCCTGAGAGATGCATTTATTACTTCTGCTCACATACCAGTGGCCAGAGCTGATCACATGGTCATTCCAAACTGCAAGGGAATATGTTCTAGCTGTGAGCCCATGAAGGCTAGGAAAATGTTTGGTGAACAGCCAGCAGTCTCTGCCATGAGGGAGTTTATAAAGTTCTAGAAGGATGGGTCATGTGTCCCCAAGAGAGATCAGTTCCTGATTGGAGGATGTAGTAGGTGACCTATTGGCATAATTCCTCCCACTCCTGTGTGGTATTTCTGCATCCGCATTCATGCCGTGGACTCAGAGAGGTGGAGTGTATTTTTCCACCCACTGATGTTGGGCTTGATCATATGACTTCTCAGACCTTTAAAATTAGTTAGAAGTGGAAATATGTCAGATTTGCACCTTATCTTTAAGAGTTCCTGCATCTTTCTACTTCCTTCTTGTGCTTTCACCGTCTCAGTTAGAAGGGCTTCCCTGGTTAGCTAATGGCCCCTCAGCCTGGGCTGCAGAATGAACACATGCGGAGCAGACTAGAGCTGGAGACAGACTCACCTAAACCAGTGTCTAGGTGAAGCAGAGCCACCTGATCCAAGCTCAGATCAGCCAACATCCGGCCAACTCACCGATGCTTGAGATCAGCAGAACCATCCCAGCCAACCCTCCTACACACGAGAAATAAATACTAACTGTTGTATGTTGCTGAGATTTCATGGTTGTTACACAGCACTGTTGTGATGATAGCTGACTGATACAGAGGACAACCCAAGACTACTCTCTTCCTGTGCCCAGCCCTTTGTTAACGTATGTCAGTGCCATCTAGCTGAAGGAAGAATTAGAAAAGAAGAAACGTACACTACTCAAAAGCAGGCCTGAGTGGCCATGGAGTAGATGAATATTGAATCTGAAGTCGAGAGCCAGTGTTGGTTACTTTCTCTTCCCCTCCTCACATATTAGGTTTCTCTCCCAGGACAGGAGTCCCAGATCTTTAGTCAGCATCCTTGGTTATTGCATGGTTGTCGCAATGGGATAATGAAAGACTGATGAAAAGACACTAGCAGGCCCTGGCAAAGGCTACAACTCCGTTACTGTGAGTGAAGTCTCCAACTTTGTACACCCAGAAGTAGAAGACACTGAAACAGGCTCTGGTTGGAGAGACGAGCATCCCTGGCCTCCAGCTCCCCACAAAAGGATGCTTCTGAGACCATCCCGTTAAGATGAGGCTCCCACCCCACTGCCCATCAACAGGGAAACGGATGAAGAACGTGTGGGGTATGCATTCAATGGAGTATTAGCCCTAAAGAGGAATAAAATTCATTCCAACATGGATGAACCTTAAAAATATAAAGCTGTGAAATCATCCAGGTACAAAAGGGCAAGTATCTATGATTTCACTTTTATGAAATATATAGACTAGGCAAATTCATGGGCACTGAAAGGAGATTAGAGGTGCCAGGAGTTGGGAAGCGAGGAATGGAGAGTTATTGCTTAATGGGTACCAGGTTTCTGTTTGAGGTGATGACAATCTTTGTAAATAGATAGCGGCAATGGCTGCACAGCATAGCGAACTTAACTAATGCCACTGAATTATACACTTAAAAACTGGTTAAAATGGCTACTTTTACATTCACTACATTTTACCACCATAAAAAATGAGAGGCTTCTGGCTGGTTCGCGGAAGCAGGTTGTCCGAGATTGCACAGGAATCACGGGGCCTCGCTGAAAGGCAGGTTCTGATGAAGTCCGGCAGGCGTGGGCCCGGGTTTGCATTTCCAATGGGCTCCAGCACTGGGTGCAGAACGAAGCTCTGAAGCAGCCAGGTCAGCCTGGAAGGGCTGAGAAGTCCCGATGCCTGCCTACCCAACCCCCAGGCCCCGACGGTCTGGGTGCAGCCGGGGCCTCCTCTCCTTAGTAGCAAAGTCTCCCAGCTGGGTCTAATGCGGGGACACTGCCCTGAAAGCACTCTGCTGCTGTCGGTGGGGGAGGGGGGTACTTGTCTGGGAGCTCTGGCTCTCTGCCCACTCCTTATTTTACCAAACAAGGGAATTACAATGAAAAAATGAACCACAATGATTGCCATGTTGTGAAAAAAGAGACAAACACTTCAAAATGGCAAAATGGAAAGAGGGAAAGTCAGCTGGGGGACGAGCAGGGCCGTCACCGACACAGCCGGGTGGGAATGCGCACGCAGGGCTTGCTGGACAGCCCCCGAGAGGAATGCTTGCTTTTTAACCAGGACTCTCTTTTCTTTTAACTTTTTAGTGTAGATATATATATATATATATATATATATATATATATATATACACTCCATTTTAACCACTCAAGTGTAAGCAGAGCAACCTAATGCCTGCTTTATATCAAAACAAACCTAGAAACATGGAGATGAACTTAACATTCAGGTGAGTTTATGAAGTGAAATCCCAGATTTCAAAGTAATTTAGGGTTTGTGGCTGATCCTTCAAGGATCAGCCCTTTGGAGGGCTGGGTAGACACCAGATTTAGCAAATCAATATACGGGACACCCCGTTGGATTTGAACTTCAGATACATATCGAGTGCTTGCTCAGCAGAGGCATGAGCCCGTCACCCACAGTGAGCGTCAGAGCTCTTCACGGCCGCTCGGCGCGGTCAGCAGGAGGCCAGGTGCAGCAGGCTCCGGGTGACCCTGGGAATGCGGCAAAGCCCTCCAAGCATCCGGGACCACGCATCTCGAGCCCTGGCTTCCGTCGGCTTTGCTCATCTGTTTTCTCTCTCGGTTTGGCCCCTGAGCTCAGAGTTTGGAAGGAGCCAGGTCGCAGGCAAGCACGCCAAACCCGAGCGCGGCATCGTCGTCGCCGCTGGTCCCTCCGTGCCTCTGCTTACCATCGCCACAGCCACCTGTCCGCCCGCCTGCTCCAGCCAGGCAGACCCCGTCCCCCACCAGCCCTGACCCCCACCCTTGGAATCCTTCACCAGTATGTAGCCACTGCACAGGATTTGGGGAGATGAGGAAAACAAACTGAGAAGTGTGTCTCAGGTCACATTAATTAAGGAAGAAGGGGTGCCATCGGGGGGTGGGCGGCGAGGGGATGTGGTGAAGGGCTCTCGGGTCCCAGTGCTGGGTGATCCAAGCAAACCCCTTGCCGTCTCTGGTCCTCACTCGCTCAGGTAAGACTAGGAGCTCTGAGCAAGATGCCTTCTAACACCCGCTCTCTGCACTGCCCGTGCACTGTCGCTCCAGCTCCCGTCAGATCTCCGAGCCCGAGTCTGTGGCCGTCGTGCTGGGCTGCCGCCGACAGCGCAGAGGAGGTGACCTCAGCCCGGCTGCTGTGCCACAACGTCCCAGGCAGCGGAGTGGGGAAAGACAAGACTCCTCTGCTCCGGTGGAGCAAGCTGACCCGGTCACAACCGCAGTGTCTGCCCGCGAGTGTCAGCATCCAGGCCCGCCCCCCCCGGGGGCTGGGTGGACAACGCCGCAGACCACAGCCCACTGTGTCAGCAGCACGTAAACAGGATGGGCTGATTGCTGCCGCCACAGCCAGATGCCACTCACCGTCAAACAGGAAAGGAAACAGCCACCGGGAGGGCTGCTGCACAGCTCTGTGATGAAAGAAAAGAGGAAGGGGAGAGGAGAGAGGAGGGGAGATGAGACGCTAGGAAGAGACAGAGAAGATGGCTCGAAAGAGGTGGAGCGGGTCACCCAGTGTCTCCGGAGCCCGGGCCTCGAGCCGCTGGCCTGCCGGGCGTCCGTGCCCCAGCGGTGCCTCGCAGGAGCCCTGACCTGCCCAGCTCTGCTGCCTCCCCTCGCCACTCAGCCCCTGGCAGCGGCCAGTTCCCTACAGCTGACCTCCTGCCCCCTCCTGCTCAGGCCTCAGCTTGTCCTAGAAATCCTCGAGGATTTCTCCCTCCTTTTTGCACAGAAAAGG
Organism: Cabassous unicinctus; assembly: GCA_029593785.1. Classification (NCBI taxonomy): domain Eukaryota; kingdom Metazoa; phylum Chordata; class Mammalia; order Cingulata; family Chlamyphoridae; genus Cabassous; species Cabassous unicinctus. The sequence goes on from JAQZBX010004866.1 coordinate 52,705, forward strand.
TCACCAGTGTGTCTCCAGCCAGGTTCCCTTCTGGGGCTGGCCCGTCTCTCCTGAGCGCCGCGTCTATGCAGCCCGATGGCCTCCACTGCCCGCTCCCGGCCTCTGCTGACTGCCCAGAGCCAGGCCAGACCGCGCGGTCAAGGGCAGCCTCGTGCAGGATGCCACTCGGGCAGCAGCTGAAGCCTGGGGTCCCCACCACGCTCAGGTTTGAAAATCCGCTAAGACGACAGAGTCAGGGAAGCGTTATACTTATGATACATGGTTTTATCATAGCAAAAAAGGGTACAAATCAGAGGCCGCCATAAAAAAGACACAGGCGAGGTCCGGGAGGACCTCAAACGCCAGCTGCCGTGTCCTCTCCACGCGGAGTCGGAACACGTCACCTCCAGGCACAGAGACGGCGATTTCCAATCCTGGAAGCTCTCGGAGCTTGTGGCATTTCCTTACACAGGCACAATTAATGGAATCGATGCCCACGTGGTCAAGCAGCCCCCAGGATCTCTCCCCTCCCTGGATGGCCCCAAGCCCCAACCCCAAGTCATTCTTTAACTTGAACTATAGGAAATTCCAAAGATTTAGAGGCTGTCTCCCTGGAACCCGGACAAAGACCGGCCCAGGACTTTATTATCCAGTCTGCTAACGTCACAGGATGCGCGGTTTCCCCCACTTTCAGAGAAGAGCACTGAGCCCTTTGGTGTTGCACCTGGGACCCCCAGCAAATGAGGACCGAGCTTAGCCTCTGGACTGCTGACCTCTCTCCTGGTCACTGAGAGCTGACCTTTCCGGGGCAGCCTCCCCAGCCCCGGTGGTAGCTGTGGCTTAGCTGGAGCACCCCAGGACCTGGTGACTCAGGTGGGGAGGCTGAGCACTGTCAGCTTCCTGGGAGGAACACACACCACAACAGGCCGCCCTCTGAGTCACTGGAGGCTGGGAGCTGACTCAGCATGTCGTCACCCGGAGAAGAAGGGAGCCAGTTCATCTCCGTCTGCCCCCAGCACTGCGACTGGCACGAGTCACGTGGAAAGAGGGACCCTGCTCCAGGGAGGTCCTGGTGGCAGTCCAGGAAGAGGTGGCCTGGGGAGAGAAAGGGGAGCCTGGAGTCCTTTCGAAACACCTGTGCAGGAGCGAGGCTTGAGAGACACCTACTCAGTGTTCGGCACAGACCCAGAAGAAGGAGCACGGAGAAGGCAATGTCTTGGGAGATGGTGTTTCACTAGAAGGAAGCAGTTTCTTTAGTGCTTCCACTCTTGGCAGTTTCCAGGACCTGCTGGCAGATCTGTCGCCGGCTGGGACAGCCGGAGCGCGCAGCTCGGGGGTCGTGGCCGTCCTCACCGGCAGTGGCAGGGCACTGCAGGCCCTGGGCCCTTCCCACGAGGCCAGTGGTTCTCCAGCTCTCAGAGCCACTGGGGAGCGCGTGGGAAAGCACAGGTGGCGAGGTGCCACTCCCGAGGTTCTGACCCAGCAGGTTTGGGGTGGCCCCCAAGAATTTGCATTTCTAACAGGTTCGCAAGCTGTGCTGAAGCTTCTGGACCGTGCAGCACACTTTGAGGGTCCCTGACCTGTTAGACTCGGCCACCGCATGCAGGCAGCATGGCTGGCGAGCCGCTAAGCCTGGTCCCTTGTCCACCCAGGCTCAGGGCGCCCTACGCTGCCCGCCGGGCCGACCGCACTTCCTGGGGTCTGGCCTTCCCCAGCCCCGCTGTGCCTTGTTCACGCCTTCTGCTCCGTCCTCGGCGCAGCCTCCTCACCGCACCTGAAGATGCGGCTGCACACCACTGAGGAAGCAGAAGCCAGCGTCTTCCCACCAACTCCCCCCTTTTTTCTTTATTAGAGAGGTTGTGGGTTTACAAAACAGTGACGCATAAAGTACACGATTCCCGTATACAGCCCAGCACCAGCGCCGTGCGCTGCTGTGGCACGCTGGTTGCAATTGATGGCAGCACATTTTTACAATTGTGCTGTGAACTAAAGCCTGTGGCTTAACCGAGCCTTCACTGTGTCGTGCGGTTCCATGGATTTTCTAAGAATTTTTTGTTACCATGTACGCACTCTACCGTTTCCCCTATTAGCTACGTGCAGATACTATTGAGTGCTGTTGCCCACCACCAGCTCTGCAGACCCACCTGCCTCTGGCAGCCCCTCCTGCTGTGATGGAGGAGGTGTCCTGCTCCCATCAGAGGCCACTTGCCTCCCTCGTGTCCCTCCCTCGGCTCTCCCTTCTCTCCCGCTTCTCCAGTCACTCCCTCTCCAGGGGACCATTCCCGTCAACACAGAAACGTTCTCCAGTCTCTCTCATCTTGAAAAAAAAAAAAAAGCTATCCCTGACCCCCTTCTCTGCCTGCAGGTACCACCCCATTTCTCAGCTAGTAATATTTGCAGGAAAACCTCTCCAAAGAATTGTGGAAGTTTTCCATCACCAGTTCCTCCTTCCCAACCCGCTTCAGTCTGACTGCCTTCCTTAGCACTGCTGAAATTCCAGCCGAATCCAATGGTCACGACTCCCGCTGCCTCACTCAGTCTCTCAGACGCATTCAAACCACTGAGCACCACCTCCTTCCGGAAAGGCTCCTCCCTTGGCCTCTGTGACCCACACTCACTTGCTTCCCTCCTGGCCAGGCGTGGTGCTGAGCTCCCCTTCCCTACACGCTCTGCTCCCGTTGTGTTTACATCTACAGCCTCCATGTCTCCCCTGAGCTTGAACTTTTATTTTCAGGTGGTACCAGGCATTGAACCCAGGATCTCATATGCGGGAAGCAGGTGCTCAACCACTGAGCTACATCTGCTCCCCTTGAGCTTTTATCTGACTACATTCTGGGCATCTCAAACTAAGCATGTCCAAAAGAAAACTCTTGATTCCTCCGCCCTACTTTTTCCTCCCCCATTTCCACCATCCCCGCCAATTTCCCAAGAATACCCCCCAGGAAATTTCCGTCACATATTTCAGAGTAAAGATACTCACAGTCCAGTGGCAACAAATGTCCTGGCCTCCTTCTCAACCCACTGAAGCCCTTGGTAGCAGTGGTTTTATTTTCCACTTTAGAATTTCCTGAAAGATGGGCATTGTTAGAGCCATAAAGAGTGTGTGTCTGGTGCTGGGGGGTGAATATGATGGAAAAAACAGTTTTACCTAATTTTTTTGCCCTTCATCTCTTCTTTGCATCTCAGCCCTTTAAACTGCATTCATTTTCTTTCTGTTTAAAGTACTTACTGAACAATCTTTATAGTTTCCTTTAGTAAAGGTCTGTTGGGAATAAATATATTTTGGATGTTTTGTTTATTGAAAATATCATTTAACTTCTTTTTAAAAGATATTTTAGCTGGGTATAAAATTCTATGTTGTTTTTCCCAACACGTTGAAAATATTTTACTTTCTTCTTGCTTCCACTGCCATCTACCTGAAAGTAATCTTTTTTCTCTAACTGCTTTTAAGATTTTTCTGTGTCTTTGGTCCTCTATAGTTTCATTATGATGTATCTAGGTGTAGTTTTCTTTTAATGTAGATAGTTTGGAATTAATTGAACTTCTTGAATGTGTAGATTAGTATCTTTCAACAGTTCTGGAAATTTTCCAGTTATTATTTCTTCAAATATCGCCTCTGCCCCATCTCTCTCTCATCAACTTCTGGAACTCTGGTTAAATATACATTTAAACTTCTTACCACATTCTCTCAGTCTCTTGCTCTCTTATCTGTGTTTTCCTTCTTTTTTTCTTTTTTAGGAGGTACCAGGGATTGAACCCAGGTCTTCATACATGGGAAGCAGGAGCTCAACCACTGAGCTACACCTGCTCCCTGTGTTTTCTTTCCTTTCGTTTCTTGATATTATTAATGCATTGTTCTGAGAAATTCCCACAAAATATATCAAGAACTAATATATTAGATAGGTCAGTTACCCATGGTTCCTGGATATCTATTCTCAGTGACTTGTAGCTAATTCTCTATCAGCTCAGCCAGCATGCATTCAGTAAGTTATGCACACACGAGAGCATCTTTGGGTAAAATATCATTTTGTAGTTTAAAATTGGAGTGACCTAGTTTTTCTGGTACAGTCACTGTTATCCTTATTTAAGTACTCATCCACAGCTCCCTCTTTCACTCTCATAAGTGCCTGTTTTGGAAATTAAACACCCTGTTCATATTAAATATCATGGCATCCTTTGGTCATCTGCAACTGCACATAGCATGACAGTGATTTGCTTCTTTTGGTAACCTGTGCTTGCTTGCAATTTCAATTTCTTTAATGTTTATAGAATTGATGGTACAATTTTGAGGTATTTTAAAAACATGAGGTTTTGTCATCATTTCCTATTTGCTTAAACTCATGGTTTTGCTTTTTCTTCAGTTGAATTACATCACTAAAAATTAAACAGCGTCTGTTTAAAGTCGGTAAAAAGTTTCTGGAAAACTGATTTTCAAAGTCTTGGCAATAGTTCCCACGTGACACATCAATCAGTCATAGCAGCCTCTCATTGTCTTGAAATATCGCCATCCAATTCCAGGGATTTGGGAATTCTTCCTGACTAGTTGCATTGCTTGGTGAGTGACAGGCAAGCATTTTGCTCATAACGCAGCGTCATCTTTATTTCGTAGGACCCATAAACCTGGTTGTTGCCTTGCAAGAAAATGTGGAATTGTGATTCCTCAAACCTCAATCAGGTGCTTTTGCCCAGCTACTCTCTTTCCTTACATAGAATGTGCACCTCGACTTTTCATGCCAGTGCTGAATCACAGTGTAATATTGTTAAGAAACGTAAAGTGGTGATTAAATTTAACACCTACTGTGCCAACATGCACATCACTCAAATGAAATGGTGTCCATGGGACGAACCCTGAGGCTGCCTGTGCTCAGGCAACAGCAGGTAGCAGTGCTCAGTCACCCACCACCTGGCCAAAAGCAAGTAAGAGACCTTCACTGTGAAATACATGCCAATAGCGGAAGTGTTAAAATGTGGAAAAAAACGTCCATCCTAGAATTGATAAAACATAGTAAGAACAAAATTTGATAGCTTTGGAAGAAGAAATTGACAAATTCCATGATCTCACTGTAAATTTTTAGCAAACTTCTTTCAATAACGGAAAAATAGAGGAGATTTAAAATTTGTAAATAACAGAATATTTGAACAATAGTATTAGTAAGCTTGATCTAAAAGGCACGTACACAACCCTGCACCCAAGTTTTAAAGAGCATCATTCTTCTCAAGTACACACAAAAATTACCACACAAGAGACCGTAGAGCAGTTCACAACTGATGGCAAAGAATGGGTACCATAAATGTTCTTTTTTTAAAGATTTATTATTATTATTTTTTTATTTTTTTATTTATTCCCCCCCTTCTCCCCGCCACTTGCACTCACCGTCTACTTTCTGTGTCCATTCGCTGTGCATTCTTCTGTGTCTGCTTGTCTTCTCTTCTTATCTTTTTTTCTTTTAGGAGATATCGGGATCCAATCCTGGGACCTTTCGACCTGGGAAAGAGGTGCTCAATCACTTCAGCCACCTCAGCTCCCTGGTTTGTTGTGTCTCTCATTGTCTTTTTCCTCTGTGTCTCATCTTTTGGTGCCAGCTCTCCACACGGGCCTGCTTTGCGTTTTTTTACCGGGAGGCCCTGGGAATCGAACCCGGGACCTCCCGTATGGTAGACAGGAGCCCAATCACTTGAGCCACATCCACTTCCCATGAATGTTCTCTTAAGGGAAGCGGGTGTGGCTCAGTGGATAGAGCCCCCGTTTACCATATGGGAGGCCCGGGTTCGTGTCCCGAGGCCTCCTTATGAGGGCACACCGGCCTGAGTGGTGCGGTGGGCTGATGCAGCAACCTCACGGCAGGAAGCGGGTGTGGCGCAATGGATAGCGCGCCCGTTTACCATATGAGAGGCCCCGGGTTCGCTTCCCGGCGCCTCCTTGTGAGGGCAGGCCAGCTCGCGAGGCACCGTGGGCTGATGCGGCAAGACCTCACAGCAAGAGGGAGAT
>JAQZBX010004867.1:0-58454 GCA_029593785.1 Cabassous unicinctus
CAGGGACAGATAAATTAGCTAGGAGACTATTTATACTAGTTGATTCATGAATAACTGATTATTGGTGATGTTAGTGAAAGAAACAATTGAAATTTTACTGTAAAGCATTTATAATGTTTCTTATCTGAATACAGTTAACTTTACCACAGCTAATAATATATATCCATTAATAATTCTTTGCTATGTATACAGCATATAGATAAACACTCTGCACATGTGATTTCATTTAATCCTTATAACAAACTATGTGGTTGGTATTGCTTACCCATGTGTAGATGAGGAAACAATCTCACATATTAATGGCGATAGTTATGGTAGCGATAATATTAGCTAAAATATAATGTTCACTTTGTGTTCCAAGTGCTTTGCAGACATTAATTTATTCACTATAAACCTCTGAGATGGGTACTTTTAATATTTTTACATATATTTTTGCACATCAGGAATCAGAACCAACATCCTGCCAAAGATAAAGCAGCTAGTAAAAGCAGAAACAAGATTAGGACTTAGGTTATTCTGTTTATTTTTTTCCTTCCCATTTCTTAAACTATACGTTATATTATTATTTTTTTAAAAAAGCAATGCTTGAACAGTAGTCTTCTGATATTACTATAATAATTAATATTATTTTATTACTTGTTCATGGTAGCTTACAAAATATATATAAAGACAGCTTGGATCACTTAAATGTTACAAAATGTGGTACTGCTTTCATTGAAAGACCCCCTCATCTTGGTCTCTCTCTTGTTCCCTAATTTCCTCTCCTTTATCCTTATCCAGCTCCCTGGCTTTTCCTTTGAGTCTTCTGCAACGTGCTGAAAATATCACAATCAGTAAGTGCATTGGTTTTACACCAGAAAGACCAGATAAAATATTCTTCTGCTAACAAATTCATTTACTTCGGGTACATTTTTTAGTATCTTACATTCTGCATAACAAGAGTAATAATATCCACAACCCATATTGTTATATGAATTGATTGAGAAGGCTATTATGACTCCATCCAGCATAGTGCTATGAACACATACAGGGCTTTCATATATTCCATTGTATGACTGTCTATGTTCCTACAAGATAGGAAGAATAGACACATAAAGCAATAATACAGGGAGCCCCAGAGATACATATAATCCAAATCATGTTAGCAGTTATTACACAAAGGAGTCTCATTTTCCTGTTGGTACTAAAGTAGTAAGCTGATTTTTTGTCATTACGTATTCATAGTTAGGTCTTTTGTGTGAATGAAGTGAATTTAAATATTGTTTTCATCCTTATGATGCCTTCATTATTAAAGGCTCTTTACAATTGGGCATATACTTCACTTCCTGACTGAAGAGTCTAAACATCAGGCAATGATAAAAGCTTAGAGATTTCTCAGGATCTTTCTCAGCATGCACTATCTCAGAAGAAGCATGTGGACTTCTAGAATACCGGTTATACAGGAAACTTTTCAAATACTTTATTGCCCAATGTATATCCTTTTATAACCTCTTATATATAAGATTTTTAAGTCTCTCTTGCTTTCCCCAACTGTCATTAATTGTTTTAGGTAGCTGCAGACACTTTATTTGCCTTTATTTCTTTAAGAAAGCCAACCATCAATTGCTTCCAGGAATGAGACATTTCCAAGACATTATTAATGAAGGCAATCACCAGAGTCAATTCCTCAGATAGTCATCAGACAAGTCAATATGCATGCACACAATTTTTTAAGATAATGGTTCATTTGTTTCCAGTACACAGGGAGGTGGGCCAACAATCCTCATGGTTGCTGCTGAGATGGAAGTGAGAACTGATTTATGTGTATGTTAAAATTCTACAGTTCTCTGAATATATTTTATGAGCTTCTTTCATCATTAAGCTTTACTCTTACTATGATATATTTTCTTTAATATTTTCTATTAAAGAAGTTATAAGTTTACAGAAAAATCATGCAGACCTGCAAAGTTCTAAATCCCCTCAATTATTAAAGCTTTACCTAAGTGTAGTGACTTTGATATAATTGGTAAAAGAATATTATTATAATTGTGCTATTAATTATAGTCCACAATTTACCAGAGGTTGCACTGTTTGTGTTGTAAAGTGCTATGGGATTTTTAAAATTTTATTCAGTTTAAAAAACTTAAAATTTCCCCTTTAAACACAATCATATACATAATTCTATTTTGTTAATTACAATCACAGTGTAGTGTTATCACCACTGCCATCCATAATCAAAACTTTCCCATCAACAAAATGGAAATTCTTTACCAATTAAGCATTAATTTCCCAGTCCCTATACCCACCACAGCCCTTGGAAACTGTATTTTAGCTTCGGAGCCTATGAAATTGCTTATCTAATAATTTAATTTCAGTGATCAATATTTTTGTTTAAATAGCTGCCTTACTTCACAGAACATGATGTCTTCAAGTGCACCCATATTGTTGCAGAAATGCATTCCTTTTCTATGGGTGAATAGTACTACTTTGTATGTTGTTTTAATGTTCTATGGTGTTCCAGCAAATATCATAGAATGGATTGGCTTAAACAAAGGAAATGTATTAGCTTACAGTTTTGAGGCTAGGAAATGTCCAAACCAAAACATCATCAAGGCAATGTTTTCTTCAGGAAGACCAGCATTCTTGGGCTGGCTGCTGGTAATTCTGGCTCCTCTGTTACATGGCAAGGCACATGGAAGTGTCTGCTAGTCACTCTCTTCTATTCCATATTTTGGTAATTTCAGCTTTTCTTCCACGGATTTTTCTCCCTCTGTATTCATTCCATTTATAAAGGACTCCAGTAATAGGATTAAGACAAATCCTGAAGGAGGTGGGTCACACTTTAAGCAAAGTAGCCTTATGAAAAGGTCCTACTTATAATGGGTTAGATTTAAGAACACGTTTCTCTGAGGTAAATATAGCATCAAAAACCACACACCATCCTCTGGTCTCCAAAAATGCATGCTCTTTCTATATGTCTATTGCATTCACTTCTTCACAATATCTGAAAAGCATTAAATCATTTCAGGGACAATGTATAGTACAAATTCTCATCAAAATCTGTTTTTGATGTGGTCTATTCTGGAATGTATTTCCCTTCTGTGCATCTGTGAAACCTAGAAAATAAGTTATCTGATTCCAATATGCAATGAAAGGACAGGCATAAGAAAAACATTCCCATTCCCATAGGAAAAACTGGAAGGTATACAAGGATCACATGTCCTAAACCATTCCAATACCTAGTAAGACATACCCCCTTATATTTCAAGATCTGAGAGTCATCTATAGAATGACATTTTGTTCTCTAGGCCTCACGGAGTAGCAGCTGCACCCTTTCCAAAATCTTGCATAAAGGCTTGTTCTCCCTGAACACAGGGGTAAGGTTCCACCCTCTCCAAGCATTGTGCTAACAGCCAGAATCTCTTCAATCACCAGGACACAGGCTCAACTCTTTCAGAACAATGGGGTGGTGGCCAGACTCTCCAAAATCTCCAGGACACAGACTCAGCTCTGTCAATTATTGGGGTGGTGGCCAGACTCTCTGCAATCCCTGGGGTATATGTTCTAGACTCTCTGAAAACTAGAGTGGCAGCACTTTTCCTGCAATAGGTGGAAGTCCTGCCCTTTCCAAGAAATGTCATAAACTCACACTTTCCACACACGTGTGGGCATAATCTATTGGCCCAAGAATATGTTTTCAGTCCAGACCTCAGCTTCCATTGTTCTGTGCTTGATTTTTCCTTTAATCTGTTCCTTTTCTGTCCTTTTTCTGTCCTTTTTAATTCTGGTTGGCAGTGGTTCCATTCATACAGATGCTGCAAAAATCTTGTTGAGTTACAGGTTGTACACAGTGATCCAAACCATCAGACCAAAGAACATTTCACAGATCATTCCTGGATAACTGCAACTTCAAATCTGACTTGCACTGAAATGGCTGAATGGATTAATTTTCAGGTAAATCCTCACAAGGAGCGCTATTCTCTGGTGACTTGCTTTTAGAAAGCTCAGAATTTTCCAAACCACCAATTTCTGGTTTCTTTGTGCCCAGGAATTCAATCCTTAGCTTATGCCTTTCCTCTCACATGTTACTATAAACAACAATGAGAAACCAGGCTCAACTTTCCATATTTAGTTTGGAAATCATTACAGCTAAATGTCAAAGTTTGTCACTCTGAAACTTCACCTTCCATCCAACATCATAACTCAATTTTCCTAAGTTCTTTGTCATTTTAAAACAAACATTGATTTTCCTCCACTATCTAATAACAAAGCCAGCATATTCTTAGTCTAAGGACTCATCAGAAGTAACTTTAGCATCCATATTTCTATTAACAGTCTCTTTAAGAAAGCTAGGCCTCTTCTATAAAGCACCGCACAATTCTGCCAGCCTCTATACATTTACCTTATTCCAAAACAGTTCTACCTTTTTGTTATTTACAATCGCAGAACCCCACTCTCCCAATACCAAAGTCTGTTTTAGTTTCCTATACTGCTCAAGCAAATACCACAAAATGGGTTGACTTAAGCAAAGAGAATTTATTAGCTTACAGTTTTGAACCTGGGAAAATATCCAAATCAAGGAATTATCAAGGCCTTATGGCTTATGATGTTGAGCAACTTTTCATTTACTTTTTGGACATTTATATATCTATTTTGAAGAAATATTGATTCAAGTCCTTTGCCCATTTTTTAAAAATTGAGTTCTTTTTCTTTTTGTGCCCTAGAATTTCTTTATCTATTCTGGAAATTAAACTATTAATGGACATTTGGTTTCCAAATATTTTCTCCCATTCCTTAGGTTGGACTTTTACTTTTCTTTTGATATCTTTTGATGAACTAAAGTTTTAAATGTTAATGTCCCATTCATTTACTGTTTTGTATGTAACTCATGCTTTCAGTGTAATTCTAAGATACCACTGCTTATCACAAGGTTTTGAAGATACTTTACTATATTTTCTTCTAGGAGTTTGTCAGCCAAAACAAAAGAGACCAAAAGAAATGTCAAGTCACTCAAATATAGGTGTCTGGGTTGGCAGCCAAAGCACAAATCACACAGGTTCTGGTAGATAGATATTTTACTCACATAGAGAAGAGACAGAGAAAGTTCAGGTTCACTAGTGGACATTGGTTTTCCATGGCCAGTAGATTTCAATCAGTGACTGAGGTAAGCAAATGTTCTATGTGCAGCATGCTTCTCTTGTGTTCATGAGTGAAGGAATGCTACTCCTTCTCCACCAGGGACAGATATACCACCAGAATATGAACAGTATATCATAAAACATGCCTACCAAAATCACACTGTTTCCATTGAATGTTTACAGATGCTCAGGAAAATAGGGGAAGGAATGTACTGGCAGTCATCTTATCTACTAGGGGTTGGTGTTTTATTTACCAGGTGGACACATCTGGTCTTGAGCACATGCTGTATTTGTGGTCCCCAGAGAAAGGTGGCAGGACACAATAGGACTGACACCTACCAGAGTCTACCTCCTGACTTTTCTTGGGACTCCTAGACAAACAAAGTATTTTGCTATACTTATCATCCATTTTGGATGGTGACCTGTGTGTCTGGGGCATGGTACACAACTCTGATAGATATTGTTTTTGTGTACATTTTCGTAAAATCTTTAGATGAATTTTCAGGAGGACATCTAATGTCATACTCCCTTTATGCTTGTCAAGTCTGCTTGAAATTCTCCCTCTGTATTAAAAACATGAATTATGCTGAGCCCTACCTGGGAGAGGACGGATTGCACCAGTTACCTCACCCTTTGCTCAGCCCAAAGTATCTGAGCAGGTTGAAGGGTTGTATTTCTCCAATTTTGTGGAGGACTTTAACTGCACTTTTTATATCCTCTCTTTCATGCACAACATTTCTAGAGTCATTTATGTAAAAGCAGAATATTTCTTCTAGCAAAGCAAATGTACCCCCAGCTTATGGTGTCAGAATGTCTAGCATTCTGCGGTTCTGGAAGGCAATCACTTTTCCATTGTCTACCTTGTGTTGAAACAGTCCCAGTGAAACAAACCACAATATTTGGTACAGTAAAACAAACCATAATATTTAGTTATAAAAGTCACTAAGGATCTCTCTCAGATAGGAGATAGCCTTTATGTTTTTTGTTTGTTTGTTTTGTTTTAATTTTTGAGGTACCGGGGGCCAGGGATTGAATCTAGGACCCTGTATGAGGGAAGCTAGTGCTCAACCACTGAGCCACATTGGCTTCCTGGAGTTAGTTTTTTCACTTGTTTTGCTTGTTGTGTTTTTTGTTTTTTTCAGGAGACACTGGTAACCAAACCCGGGACCTCCCGTGTGGGAGCCCAACTGCTTGAGCCATATCTGCTACCTGTGTTTTTAATATAGAGATAGAATTTCTCCCCCAAGGTTGGAACCCTTCCTCTTGGGATCCTTTGGCCTTCAAAAAACATGTCTCCCACATCCAATGGAGTTGATCACACTTGTCTCTATGTTTCCTTTGTGACATTAGGTCATACATCCAGTAGACTGGTGTGGTCTGCCATGTTGAGAGGTTGGATGGAAGAATGTGGAGAGACAGCCAGCCATTTCAATTTAAATGACAACAGTACCAGTGATTGGTCTGGTTGGTAGATCTCCAGTTCTTTGGACCTGCCTTGGACAACTAGCAAATGATGATGGTGGACCAGCCCCATCCCAAAAGCAAGGAGTATTTGCAAGCAAAACAATTCTATTCCTCTTCCTGATAACATCTATATCCCTTCTCAGCCTGAAAGAGTCTGAGAAAAAAATTGTGCCATATCCCTTAAGATTGAGAAATGAACAAAACTAAGGAGAAAGTGTAACCACTTACTAAAGTGGAGTTATTGTTATTTTAGTTATTATCTTGTGTTAACTGAATAATTTGTAACATTGATATAAAAATAATAAAAAATAATTTAAAAATGAGGGAAAGAATAAGATATTCTCAATTAAACTAAACCTGAGAGTGATCATCACCCTGTAAACAATGCTAATAGGAATTGTTCAGAATGAAAGGAAAAGAGACTAGACACTGGTTCAAAGTGGCATAAAGAAATAAAGACCTGTGGTAAAGGTAATCATGTGGGTAATTATAAATGCCAGTATTATTGTAGTGTATTAATTAGTATGTAACTTCACAGCTTACTTCTTACAGGTAAAAAATGCAAATGAATAAAAAGTAATAATACATTTTTGGTTTTGGGTGTACAATGCACAAAGATATATGTGGTAACAAGTACAAAAAAGGTAGGGGAACAGAGGGTTATAGGAAAAGCATATATGCATGTTATCATAGTCAGGGCAAAGAAGATATTTATATACTGATAAAGTGGTCAATTCAAGAAGAAGAAATAACAACTATAAATATATATATGCACATAAAAGCTGAACTAAAAATATATCAAGCAAATATTGAAAGATTTGAAGGGAGAAATAGTTAGTTCTCCTCTAACACTAGGAGATTTCAATCCACTATTTTCAATAATGAATAGAACTTGTAGGAAGTATGTCAAAAAGGATATAGAAGCCTTGAAAAATACCATCTGTATCTAACAGACATATACAGAACAGTTCACCCAACAGCAACAAAATACATATTCTTCTCTAGAGCCGAACAGATAGTGCAAAATCATCTCGATTTAGAAAAGTCATTTGAAAAAATTCAGCCCACTCTTTTAATGAAAACTTTTACAAAACTAGGAACGGAATGAAAACGCCTCAACACAGAAAGGACCTGTATTAGAAACCTATAGCTAACATCATACTCAAATGTGAAAGACTAAATGTTTCCATCTAAGATTAGGAAAATCACAAGGATGCCCAGCCACCAATTATTCAACATTGTACTGGATGTTTTAGCCACTGCAATAAGGAAAGAGAAAATACATCCAAATTAGAAAAGGAAAACTAAAAGATTCATTATATGCAGGTGACATTATGTTATTCTCAGAAAGTTCTGAAAAATCCACAATAAAGCTACTAGAGATAATAAAAGTATCAGATAATTGGAGGGGTACAAGCTCAATAATAAAAAATCAATAGTGTTTCCATGCACTAGTAATGAACATTCTGAAGTAGAAATAAATGCAAAAATTCCACTTAAAATAGTAAGGAAAAGAAATATGTAAGAATAAAATTAACCAAGTATGTAAAGCTTTTATTCACAGAAAACCACAGAGCATTTCTAGAAGAAATAAAAAACATCTCAGTGAATGGAAACACATTCATGTTCATGGATTAGAATAATAAATAATAAGATATCAATTCTATCCAAAGTGATTTACATATTCAACCCAATCACAATCAGATTCCAAAGACATTCTTTGCAGAAATGGAAAAGTCAATCATAAAATTTACAGGAGAAGGTAGGGTCCCTGAGTCACTGAAATTATCTTGAAAAAGAAGAATGAAGATGGAAGCTTCACACTTACTAATTTTAAAATGTGTTACAAAGTTTCAGTAATCCAAATAACATGGTAATAGAACAAAGACAGACATATAGACCTATGCACTTGAATTAAGAATTCAGAAGTATTCTCTCATGTCTACAGATAATTGATTGTCAAGTCCACTCAATGGGGTATGATTAGTCTCTTCAACCAATGATATTGTGAAAACTGAATAAATATATATGCAAAAGAATGAAGGTGGACCTCTACCTCATAATGCGTACAAAAGAAAACAAACCTTAAAATAGATTAAATGCTTAAATAGGAGAACCAAAACTAAATCTTCTAGAGGAAAATATAGTGAAAAATATTCAAGACTTTGTGGTAAGCAATATTTTCTTAGACTTTAGAACAAAAGTATGAACATCAAAAAAAATCAATAGAAAAATAGACTTCATTGAAATTAATATTTGTGAATTCACAGACTTCATTAGAAATGTAAACATACAATGTACAAAATAGGAGAAAATATTTGGAAATGGCATATCCAATAAGGGTTTAATTTCTAGAATATATAAGGAAATCCTGCAGGTCAACAACAAAAAGACAAACCCATTTTAAAAATGGACAAAACTCTTAAACATTTCTCTTAAAAGATGTACAAGTAACCAAATAGTACATGGAAAGATGCTCAACATCATCAGGCATTAGGAAAATTCAAATCCACTGGAATGTCCATTATTAAAAAAAAAATACTTTCTTGTGCTGAGGAGGATATGAAAAAATTAGAACACTCTTTTATTCTTGAGGAAATGTAAATTAGTAACACCACTGTGGGAAATAATTTGGCAGTTCCTCAGAAAGTTATGAAAATAATAACCATATGACCAGGAAATATATACTCACAATAGTTAGTAGCAGAATTTAAACAGGTATTTAGACACCAATGTTGTGGCAGCATTGTCAACAAACACCAAATATAAAAGCCACCCAAGTGTCCATCAACAAATGATGGATAAACACATGTGGTGTATGCATACAATGTAATATTATTCACCCATAAAAAGGAATGAAGTTCTGATACATGCATCCACATGAATGAAATGATCCTTGAAGACATATTTGTGAAAAATATACCAGACAGAAAGACAATTATTGCTTCAAATCATTGATATGAAATTATTAGAATAAGCAATTTCATAGAATCAGAATTTAGAATACAGGTTACCTGGAGGCAGGATGGCAATGAGTAATGGAGAATTAATGCTTAATAGATACATAATTTCTGTTTGGGTGATGAAAATATTATGGCAATGGCTGGGATTGATTGTAGCAATGCATTATGAATGAAATTAGCACACTAAGTTTGCATTTGAATGTGTTTAAAAGGAGAAATATTAAAATTTATATGATAATAGATTAATTTGTTTAAAAATGCATAAGACTGTATATAGCAGACAATGAACTCTAATGAAAACTATGGGCTCTAATTAATACAATTATGAAAATATTCTTTCATCAGTTTTAACAAAATTTCTACACTATTGCAAATTACTAGTAAAAGGAGGGTACTTTAGGAGACTGTATTTCTGCATGAATTTTCTGTAAACCTTTTTAAATTGAAAATACATATTTAAAAGTAGCATACAATACCAGGGGAATGATTAATGAAGAAGGAAACTAATAAATTTAGTTAGAGAATTGTAGCATATTAAATTACCCAAAAATTATTCCATACTTCCACCCTAGCAACAGCCATGTGGATTGGCAGTCGATGTTCCTGGTGTATGGGGAACAATTTAGACATTAACTAAAAGAATTGTATGTACCTTGACCTGTCTGGTGGCTTCCTTAGGAATTGACTCCATTGGTTGCCTAAGCTATTCCTGCATTGGAAAGTTCTCAAAGCTCTAGAGAATGCCTAGTGGTTGACATTTTTTAAAATACCAAATTAAAATATAGTGGCTGAAGCTGCCTAAGCAAAGAATGATAGATAGGAAAGCAGCAGAGACACTGAACAATCTAGCAAGGAAGATGCTATGGAAGATTATAACAGGGAAATAAAGTCTTTGAAAAGCCCTTTTGTATAACAGGCAATCTAAAAGACCACATGCATGTACAAGGATAAATGCATTCTCAGAAAATTCCAGAGAAGACTTTTGTCTTTGTCTGATATTTAGGCTCTGCCCAATCAATAAAGGGAGTATGAGCAGAGTTGTAAAGAGTCTGGCTAAGTGTTCAAGGAGTGTCACAATACAGAGCAAGGAATGGAACAGTACTCTCTTTGCTGAACTCTTTTAACAAATCACTCTCATATCACAAGCAAACCACAAAGCTAATAGAATAGAGACTTGAGTGACCACATACAACAAAGAATACAGTATTTACAAAAAAGATAGTAACTCAAACAAAACAAAACAAAAGAAAACAAAACAAATACATCAAAAACAAACAGGAACAACAAATGCTGAGGAGAGGAGAGAATCTAATTTCACCACATCATATTACTAAAAATGTCCAGTTTTCAAATAAAAATTATAGTCATGAAAAGATGCAAAAAGTGTATCCCATTTTCTGCAAAAAAAAGAATATATAAAAAAGGCTCCTAAAGAAGCTCACTTATTGATATATCTAGCAAAAGTCTTTAAAACAACTGTTTATATACTGTAAAAGAGTAAAATGAAACTATGTGCAAAGAACTAAGGGAAATCAAGAGAATTATATCTGAAATATAGGGAATAATAATAAAGATGTAGAAATTATAAGGGAAGTTAATATAAATTCTGGCGTGCCTAATACAATACTGATAGGAAAAATTCACTAAAGGGATTCAACAGATTTCAGCAAGTGGAAAAAGAATGAATGAACTAATAACTTGACTAATTAATATTATCTCATTTAGGAAGCAGAGATACAATGAAATACAGAAAAATCGACAGAGCCTAAGAGATTATGTGACATCTTTAAGTGTCTTAACATATGCATAATGGGAGTCACAGACAGCAAAGTGTGAAGGGGACAAAAATATATTTAAAGAAATAATGATGAAAAAGTTCCTAAATAACAGAAATTAAAACTAGAGATTAAAACCATTTGAATATATACGCAAAATTGCTTAACAAAATCCTAGGAAACCCAATACAGAATTATATTTAAATAATTTTATAACATGATTAACTGGGATTCATCACAATCATGAAAGGGTGGTTCAAATTTGAAAATCAATCAGTGGAATACACCACTTTAATTGAACAAATGAAAAGAAACATCATTATCAACTCATTTATTTGGAAAAGCATTTGAAAATGTCTAACTCTTTTTCCTCATTAAAAAAATGTGAGAAACTTGGAAATAGGGAAATTACATCAATGTGATAAAGGGAATCTACAAAATCCTCAAAACTAAAACATACTTAATAATGAAAGACTGAACACTTTACTAATAAAATCAGGAACAATATAGGATGTCTCTTCTCACTGCTATTCAGCATTTTACTGGAAATATTAACCCAGGGAACTAGAGAAGAAAAAGAAAGGAAAAACTTCCAAATATGAAAGGAAGAAATAAAAGTATCTCTATGTGCAGGTGAAATGATCTCATATATAGAAAATGCTATCGAAGCCATACATTAAATCCACACACACAAACATACACATGCACACACACACACATAACTGTTACAGATAATTAGCAGACACTTCCGGGAAAAAGGCACCAAAGTAGGTAGGCAATGCCTGACACTTTCTCAAAGATAAGTGGAGAGAAAGCAGAGACCTATCTAAAAGAGTTGCTTTGGATATATATAGAATGGGAGGGTGCTCTGGTTATCTAGGAGGGTACTGGAAAGATGAAGAAGCCAACAGAAAACTGGAACATAGACAACATCAAGGAAATAAAATAAGAAGAATGAAGTATGAAAGTGAAACCTTACTACATACACACAAACAACAACAAAATAAAACCCTAGAGTTGAAAGAGAAGCTAACCAACCTAATAAACCCTTCAAGAGAAACAGATGCCTAGACACTAAAAGAAAATTAAAAGCCGTACTAAGAAACAGGAAGACATGGCCCAGTCTAACAAACAAACTAAAAAACAGGAGGAGATGCAGAACATGGAACAACTAATCAAACAAATATCATTAATCAAACCAATGAAGTGAAGGAAGAGATTAAAGATATTAATAAGACACTGGGGAGGGGGAGAGCCAAGATGGTAGCAGAGTAATTAGCTCCTGGAGTCAGCTGGTGTTACAGGGCAGTTAGTAATCACCAAGAGCTATTTAAGTCACCTGTTTGGGGGCCCCAGGAGACCAGAAGAGTATCCTGCAATGTCCTTGAAAGTATGGAAGAAGGAGACTGCCCATCTGCAGGAAGAATTCATGAGTAGGGTCGTCCATGTCACAGAGGTTGATGCCCATGGAGCAAGCAGCCTGGGGAGCTACTCCGTGGCTGGAATTAGAAGCTCCATTTCCCAAAAACAGGGTAGGAAGACATGATGTGGCACCACTTCAGCTACTGATTAGTAAATTCAGCAGGCTAAAGTTTAATCCAAGAAACAGCTAAGCTTTGAGCCTGTCCAGGTCAGAAGGAAGCCCGTAACCACCATTTTGACCCTGCCCCCAGCATGAGGGGAAGTGGGGCCAATTGAAAATTACAGCACTGGTAGGGACCGGCTTCTTTCCACCCAGATAAGATTGCAGCTCTAGCCAAAACCCCAGGCTCACCTCTGGCAGGCAGGAAGTTGGGAGAAATGTACCACCCCTCTGGGACACTGCAAGACACGCAGCAGAGGCTGATGGTGCCCATCCTACTCCAGCAGCACAAGCCACCTCAGGAGATTTTCCGTGGCTGGAGTTAGAAGCTCCTTTTCCCATAAATGGTGGAGGAAGAGACAGTTGTCCACCGACTTCAGCTACTGATTATTGGACTCGGCTAGCTAAAGAATAATCCTAGAAACTGCTAGGGTTTGAGCCTGTCCAAGTTGGAAAGGGTCTGGTAGCTGCTGTTTTGACTCCACCCCTGGCTTGAGGGGAAGCCTGCCTGACTGAAGATCCAGTGAAATTAGGGACTGGCTTCTTTCCACCAAGATCGGATTGCAGGCCTAGCCTAGGCTGCAGCCCCAACCCCCGCAGAGAGGAAGCTGGCGGAACCTGCACCAAGCTCTCCAGGCAATTGCAGGTCCTCTCCACTGTCACAGACTGAATAATCGGATACCTAGGGCTGCATCACTGCACCACAATAGGATAAGAGTGGAGCTGGGTATCCTCGGCCTCTCTGGTCAACGGCAGGCATTTTCAACCCACACGAAGTGGTTTCTTGAGTGCCTTCACGTTCATCTTCACCTCTGTCACCACATAGGATAAGAGGGTCCTGGTGTTCCCTCAGCCTTTCAGGGCAACTGCAGGTGCTTTTGACCTGCACAAATGTGACCATTGGGCACCTGTGGCTCCACCACCATCCCCAGTAGGACAAAAGATGGACTGTTTGCCCAGCTTCTCTGGGTAACTGAAGGTGCTTTTGGCCCACACAGCCTGGACTGATCGGTATTGTAGATCCATCCTCACCCCCCAATAGGAAAGGAGGAAGCTGGTGTTTCCACAGCTTTTCTGGGCAATGGCAGACACGTTCAGGCTGCATGGACTGGACTGTGGGGTGACTATGGATCCACACCCTCCACAGCCTCTCCGGACAATAGCAGGTACTTCTGCTTACAGGGACTGAACTGTCGGGTGTTTGTGGATCCAACCCCATGCCCTAATAGGATAAGAGGGGGCTGGTGTTTCCTCAGCCTCTCTGGGCAACAGCAGGAATTCTTGGCCTAAAGGGACTGAACTGTTGGGTGTCCATAAAACCAACCCAACAAACCAATATGATAGGAGGGAGCTGGTGTTTCCTCAGTCTTTCTGAGCAGTAATGGGTACTTCAACCTACAGGGACTGAACTATTGGGCATTGGTAGTTCTGTTCCCACTCCCTAAAACACAGAAGGCACAGTAATTCCTTAGCCTATCAGGGCAACTTCAGGAGTATTCAGCCCACATGGATTAGATTGTTGGGCACTCTACAAGGTTCATTCCTATCCTGGCAGAGAAGGGGTCTGGTGTTCCATAAGTTTACTTGGGAATCTGTCATCATTTTGGACCTACATGGCATAGATTGCTGCCCAAAATTATAATTCCATCCTTGCCCAAGGTAGGGGAGGAAGGAGTGTGAAGCTTCATCAGTCTCTCTGGGCAACTACAGACAGTCTTGTCTTGCCCATCTTGGATTACTATACATGGCTGCAGCTCTATCCCTACCCCTGACAGAGGAGAAATGTGGGAGAAGCTTCATCAATTCCTTAAGCAACATTGGCAGCCTCAACCTCCATAGCTTACAGCAGGAACTACATCCTCAACTCCTACTGCACAACGAGCTAGGGAGAAAAGACCAGAAAGCCCTAAACTAAAGGGGACAGACTGCACCCAGAATAAATACATCTAGCAAGCTAGATTCAAAAAAACCAACAAAAAAATACAATCCATACCAAGAAACAGGAAAATAATGATCCAGTTAAAGAAACACAATAAGCCTGCAGATGATATAAAGGAGTTGAGATAAGTAATCATAGATGTTCTAACAAATCTCCTTATAAATTCAGTGAGAGGGCTAAAGAGATTAAGAAGACACTGGGGGAGCAAAAAGAAGAATTTGAAAGCATACATAGAAAAATAGCAGACCGTATGGGAATGAAAGGTGCAATAAAAAAAAAAAGTGAGTCAGGAGTCATTCCAGAGCTTACAGTTATGCATGTCTCAGCAGGACCTCACTGATTGCTAAAGTAAATATTGGTTTAATTAGCAGGAGTATTAAGGGCTCTAGAGATATCTAGACACTATAATCAGGGCAGACAGCTCAGGATTTGGCAGCCTGCCAGTGGGCCCTCCTGGGAAAGTTATGCTTCCCAGTGTGACAGAGTTGGACTCAGTTGTGGTTTCCCTACACATGGTTCTTCTGACGCTTCTATTTGAATCTATAGTTAGTACTATAGTTGATAGGTGTATGTCCAAAGACACAAATATTTGGGCTGTCCATGTGTCAGTTGGGCCCTGAATCTCAACAGAGTTGCAAAACATATTCTCCAGTTCAGTGGACTCACCCAGGACAGCTAACAAGAAGATGAAGATGGGCAATGATCATCCCAAGGAACAAAGTGTCTGCAACCACAAGCAAGATAGTCCCATCCATTAGCCCCATGGAATCTAAAACCCCTCTCAATTAGGAGCAGAATGGGCATCATATCCCAGACTCCTTACGAATAGGGAATGAACAATGGAGTACAGTAGACCTACTGTTATTAGACTATAGACTTATCATGATTCTAGCAATGGAAGAACTTTTATCATCGATGTGGAGGCTGTGGCCACTGGAGGTTCTTAGAGGGGTAAGAGGGAAAAATAAGTCTAATATGGGGGCATTTTTGGGATTTGGGAATTGTCTTGAATGACATTGCAATGACAAATACAGGCCATTATGTATTTTGTCATAACTTAGAAAATTTTGCGGAAAAGACTGTAAACTACAGTGTTAACTATAATCCACACTTAATGCAATGCTCCAAAATGTGTTCATCAATTTTAACAAATGTAACACAGTAATGAAGGATGTTGTTAATGCTGGAAAATGTGGAAGGTATAGGGAATATGGAAATCACACATATTTTTAGGTAACATTTATGTTATCTAAGTATCTTTAAAAATATTAAAAAGTATATTAAAAAGAGATAATTAGCAACTTCAACAATATTATAGAATATAAAACCAACATATAAATACCAGCTGTATTTCTATATACTAGCAATGAACAATCTCAAAATAAAATTAATAAAAAATTCCATTTACAATAGCATCAGAAAGAATCAAATTCTTAGGAATTAATTTAACCATGGAAGGAAAACACTTTTAAGCTGAAAACTACGAAAAACTGTTTGCAAAAATAAAAACCTAGGAATAACATTTCTTGTGTTAATGGATTGTAGACAATATAATTAAAATGACGGAAGTGATCTAAATTCTTTGATGTCCATGTCAAATTCCCAACTGTCATTTTGAAGAAATGGAAAAGCTGATCCTAAATTCACAGAGAATTTTTAATTATCTTGAATACATAGAATCATTTCAAAAAAGCAGACAAATGTTGGCGAACACAAAAATTCTGATATCAAAAGTTACTACAAAGCTTCAATAGTGTGTTACTGGCATAAGTATATGCATATAGATAGATGGAATAAAATTGAGATTCCAGAGATAAATCCATCTCTATATGGTCAAGTACATTTACCTGGGTTCCAAGACTATTCAACAAATAATAAATATTATGCTTAATTAATGTTTCTGAGACAACTGAATATTCAAGAAAGCTGTCTAACATCATATACAACAGTTAGCTCAAAACGTACTAAAGTCATAATATAAGAGATAAAAACATAAAACTCCTTTAAGAAAACAAAGGGGAAAATCCTCAAGACATCGCATTGAGCAATGGATTTTAAGATATGGTTCCCAAATATCAAGTAATAAAAGAAAAAGTAATAAAGAAAAAATGCTACACAAACTATTTCAGAAAATAGAAGAATTTCATAACTCATTGTATGAAGTCAGCATTGACTAAATACCAAATCATATTTCAAAATGACAGACAAATATCCCTTATGAACATAATCACAAAACATTTAACAAAATAGTACGATATCAAATCAGCAACATATTTTTAAAAAGTAATAATCCACTGTGACCATTTTGGAATTTATCCAAAGAATGAAAACTTCATTTATCATTCAAAACCACTCAATGCAATTTACTAAATTAAAAGAATAAAGGAGAAGAATCACACAACTGTTTTAGGAGATACTTAGAATTTTTATTTTAAAATTCAACCCAGTAATAAGATTTATTTAAAAAGTTAGCAAGTGAGCACAATAAAGACCTTGTTCATCTATTTAAAATTTACAGCTAATATCACACTTAATGCTGAATACTTTCCCTCTAAGATTGATATCAGGATGAGTATGTACACTCTCAATATTTCTATTCATCATTGTACCAGAGGTTCTGGCCATTACAATAAGGCAAAAAATAAATTTAAATACATAGAATTTGGAAAGAAAGATACAAAATTGTAAAATATATTTTGTTTGCAGATAGCATGATTGTGTCAGGAGAAAATGTTCTGTTCCACCAATCTATATATTCATCCTTGTACAAAACAGTAAGAAATGCTTTGAGTGAATGTAACAAGGTCACAGGATACAAAGCCAATGTAGTAAAATCAATTGTATTACTACAAGCAAAAAAAATAAAAATTAAATTTAAAGCAAAATGCTATCTATGTACAGAACTGAAAGAAAACATCAAATATTAGCGGTAAATTTTTAAAAAAATATTCAAGTGTTGTGTATGAAAACTAATATATAACTAATTGGAGAAATATACCACGTTGATGGATTAGAAGACTCATTATTTTTTCCCTGTCAATTGTATAGATTCAATGCAAATCCATTTAAATCTATCAGAATTTTTGGAGAAACACACAAGCATATTCTGAAACTTATGCAGAAATGCAAAGAACCTAGAGTAGCAAATCACTCTCTAATAAAACAACACAGAGTGATCACAGTACATAATTTCCAGACTTCTTATAAAGCTCCCACAATAAAGACTGTGTGGCATTGGCGTAAGGATTAATAGAGACCGGTAGAACAGAATAGACAGACCATAAGCAGACTCAAATACATGAATATTTTTTTAAATGTCAAAGTAATTCAATAGGGAAAGAATAAGCTTTGCAATAAATTTTGCAAATTTTATTTGAACCAAATGAGTATACATATGAAAGAATATGAACTATAAATATTATCTCACAACTTACACAAAATCAACTCAAAGGGTATACCTTCATGTTAAAGCTAAACCTGTAAAAATTCTAGAAGAAATGTTTATGACACTGATGTAGACTAATATTAGTTATATAGTATGTTTTCATTTCTAATGGCTGCCAATGCAATACACCAGAAATGTGTTGGCTTTTATAATGGGAATTTATTAGGTTAAAAATTTACAGTTCTGAGACTGTGAAAGTGTACAAATCAAGGCATCATCAAAGTGATAGAGTGTAGTTGCGTATTGAAGGGATAAGAAGGACGGTAGTGATATTATTGGGTTGGGTGGTGCAGAGTTCACATGTGCACAGATTGGGAAGGATAGGTTAGAAGGCCCAGGATACTGGGGGGAGGGTTGGGAGAGGGACCAGGTGAACACTGGGGATTTGTGGGTATGAGGTTGAAAGCACAGAGTTGGGGATGGTCTTATGGCAAAATGACAAGGAAGGGTCACTGGTGTAGGGTGTTGGTTGCAGTGGGGGGGATCATTTGGGACAGGGTGCAATTAAAGCATGCTTCTTGGGAGTGTGTGAGTGTTCATTTGTCATAATGTGTTTTATCAGTGGGTGGAGACCCACATAATGAGTAGGAAGGAGTTGCACTTCCATCTTTGTGAAGACTGATTTGTTCAGAAATAGACAGGTGGTAGTCTCTCAAGAGCAAGGATGGTTCCTAAAAGGGTAGGACAAAGCAGTGTGTCAAGACCTCTTGTTGCATGTTGAATCTTGTCATCCAACGAGTCAAGCCAGGTGGTCATCATGGGCCCCGGGGGAGATGAGATGGGAGGAATAGAAAAGATTAAATGGGGTAGTTAGTGGTCAGTGGAAATGTTCTTCATTACCATATGGTGATGGACACAGGACATGGTAGATATCATCAAATTTATGAAAGTGTATGATGTAAAATATAAACCATAGTGAAAACCATTGACAATGTTTACTAGCTATGTTTCACTATTTGTATATCAGTTAAACAATACTACCATCCACATATAAAAATGTTTTAATATGGGGGGGAGGAAAGGGGGTGGATGTTGGGTATATGAGAGTCTCCTGTATTCTGTGTGTGACTTTGCTGTGACCAAAACTTCTTTGAACACAAAATGAAAAAAAGTGAGACTCTGGAGAATAAAAGGGGGAAGGTGCCACGGTACAGACTGGACACCAGATATTTTAGTGATGAAAGACAAAAGGTTAAAAAAAAAATTTAATATTTTTCTTTTTTTTTCAAATATCCCAATCTTTTTATTTTAGTTTAGTTTTAGTTAAAAAAAAAACACAACTTTATGTACGTTATCTTTTACATGTAAACTTATCATTACTATTTCAGGTTCCTATTTATTGTATTCAGCTATTGTAATGGCTTCATCTTTGAAGAAGCTTTGGATCATAGAAGGGTTACACCTGGGTTGGGTGAGGATTGTTGGGTAGGGTGTCAGGGATGGGGGAGCCATGGGAGATATTTCACTTGAGCATAAATATAAAGTATTTAAAAATGTTCAAATGTTCACAGGGCATTGTCACAGTGGGTGAAGAATCAGTCAATAAATGAGAGAATACTGAATTCCTATCCTGGAAAGCTCTGCCACATTCTCTAAGGGATCAGCAACAGTCCCCCAAGTACAGGGGCAGTGACTGGCAAAGGAGGATGATCCAGTGATGAGCCCTTGATATTGATGACTAGCCTTAAGAGTATTTGCTCTTGAAATAGAAACTTAGCCTATTGTTATGGAGTGCTTAAGTTTTGCCTCCTGAGAGTCACCTTGTTGCTCAAATGTGGCCTCTCTCTAAGCCAAGCTAAGCATATCATTGCATTAACTTCCTCCCAGCATGGGACATGATTCCTGGGATGAGCCTCCCTGGCACCAAGGGATTGCTACCAAGTGCCAACTGACAATGCGACTGGAAATACCTTTAATAAAAGGGGGAAAGGGTAAAGACAAATGAGTTTATATGGCCAAGAGACTTCAAAATGAATCAGGAGGTCATCCCAAAGGTAATGCTTATGCACTTCTCAGTAGGATATCATAGAATTCCAAAGTGGATATCACCCAATATAGTGGGGCTTCTGAGGGCTATGGAGAAACCCAAGTCCTATGTCAGAGTGGATAGCTCCAGAGTTTGGTGCCTTGCCAGTGGGCTCTACTTTGAAGTTTGTGCTCCTGGGAGTGAAAGAGTTGGACTCAACTATGTCTTCCCTGCACATGGCTCATCTGTGCCTTCTATTCAAACCTATACTTGGTGCTGGAGTTTGTAGGTGTACATCCAGAGACTTGAGTCTTTGGGCTGTCCATGTATGAACTGGGCTTGGAATCTCGGTGGAGCAGCAATTTCTACTCTACAGCTCATTGGACTCACCCAGGACAACTGGCAGGGAGACGATGATGGACCACAGATGTTCCAGGGAATGGAGAGAGTCTGCAGCTGCAAGCATGATAATTCCATCCATCTTTGCCATGGGATATAAGCCCCCTCTCAATTGCATATGAAGTGGACATCACCATCCCAGACTCCTCTGGATAGGGTGAAGAGCTATAGGCTAGAGTGGACTTACCTCTATTCTACTATAGACTTATTGTGATTCAAGCAATGGAAGAAATTACAACATTGATGTGGAGCCAATGGCCACTGGAGGCTCTGGGGGCAAGGAGAGGAAAACCAGTTGCAATACAAGAGCTCATTTGGGACTTGAGGATTGTCCTGTGTGACATTGCAACAACATATAGAGGCCATTTTATACCATCATATAACATGCAGAACTGTGTGGGAGAGAGTGTCATCTAATATATGAACTGTGGTCCATGCTTAATGGCAAAGCTCCAGGATGTGTTTATCAATTGTAATAAATGTGCCACACTAATGAAGGATGTTTATATTGGAGGTTGTGGGAGGTGTGGGATGTGGGGCGTATGGGAATCCCTATATTTTTTTGTGTAACATTTATGTAATCTAAGTATCTTTAAAAAAATGATAGTAACTAAATCCCTGCTCCAAGAAATCATTCCTAGGTTTAGACTGTCCCAAATAACTCAGTCAGATAATGAACCTGCTTTTATTTCTCCTGTGGTGCAAAGTGTCAACCAATGTCTCAGAATCAAGTGGAAACTGCATTCAACCTAGAAACCTGAGTTGTCAAGAAAGGTGGAAATGATGAAACTATACTTTAAAGAAAACCTTAAATAAAATCTATCAAAGCACACACACACACACACACACACACACACACACACAAAAGAAATGCTGCCCACCAAATTGTAACTCTGGGTGATCAGGCACAAGGTAAAGCATAATGATGGCCCTGCTTTTCTCACCTGGCTTCTCTCTGGCTTTTTTTCTTCTGACTCTGTGAAGCTTTTATTCCTCTTTTATAAAGGACTCCAGCAGGGGTTCCAAGACCCACCCTGGGTCATTCCTCACTGAAATAATCCAATCAACAGGTCCCACATCCACAGGAATGCACCAATTCCAAGAACATGATCTTTTCTAGGATCCACAAAAAGCTTCAGACTGTTACATGGTACAATAAACATGAACTATAAGAAAAAAGATAAAGAACAATCACAATTCATTAATAAGGAACCCATATTCCCTTTTTTAAAAATGTGTAAGTTACATGAAAAGAAACTTCATAAATGAAGATATAGATGTAACCAATTAGAAGATGAAAAAATTTCTGAATAATTTTCCACTACCTACCCCTAAATTTTTAAAAAAGAAAATTTAGAAAAACTAATATACCAAATGACAAGGATTTAGAACAAAAGGAACTCTTTTGTTGTGGTATAGTTGCCGCTCTACATTTTTAATGCTGCCTGGTATTCCATAACCAGATCCATAGATATTAGAGCAACAATTTGAAGCATTCTGGTGTTTCTAGCTACTCCCAAGTCCCTCTGGTACAATGTGAAAAAAATCATTAGGAAGCAAGTACTTTAAAATAGCTACCATCATTTTTATGCCCTCACTACTCTAGCTCTCAAGTAATCAATAATGGGCTTCCAGAAAAGTTGTAAGATTGATAAGAAACAGATGCTTCCTCTGTGACATGAGCCAATAGGGAAACTGCATCAAAGACTGACACACTGGAGGGATATCACGCTCTTATTCACAGGCCATTCAGCCTTCTTAAAAACAGTGGTTCAGTGGAAGAATGAGGACTCTCATTTGGTTAAGTTTTCAAGTGTAGGGAATTCAATTCCCACTAATGAATGGGTATTTCTCAAATATGGCTCTTGAAAATATCTGTTTCTAAGACATAATCTTACCATCAAAGGAGAGCAAGCAGCAGCTACAAGAACATGTCTCTGAACTTTTATGGAAATCTTTAAATATCTATGTTGTGCAAAGTGAAAATGATTTTCTGCTGTTCACATGTCTAGAGCAAGATCATGGCCAGAGATGACACATTTAAATGTGTTTCCTCCACACTTTCTGCCTCTTGACCTGCAGGAACAAAGCCATCCATATATAGGAGACCAGTTCTCCATAGTGTTTCAAGTGAGTCTATTCTAAAATAAAATACCAGATTTTCTGGGAAAAGGATTTTCAGGATTTAGTCTATGAGGAAATATTTAGACTCTTATGAACTCTTTCTTAACTGTTGATTTAGTTAACCAAATAGTCTCTTTCCAAGTGTGTGACTTCTTCATATTGAAAGTTATTTACTCCAATACAAGGTCAGTTTGAAGATGGGATTGTTTGTTGAATACCCTAAAGCATCATGAAGATCATTTATAAAGGCTACAAAGTTAATTTTTTTCAATAACACTGGCTTCTATGAAAGATTATTGCTTTCCATATTACAAATCATAATTTCAAGACATTTCAAATGTCATATGTTTTCCCTATTCCAATCCATTAAATGATATTAAATGTCATTACCTTCAATAAATAGTTAAAAATATTGTGACCCATTGAAGTTAAGCAATTTCCAGGACTGTAACTGAGATCTCTGACTTCTGCCACCATTCTTTAATCTTGAGAATATTGCCTTTAATAATCAACACTAATCATAAGGATTGAAACAACATTTAAATACACACAACATACAGAAATATGAATAGGGATTGTCATAAAAGCCAGCTAATAAATTTAGTACATGCATGAATATGAAGACTCCTTCTTGGGATAGCCTGCTATTATGATTTGGATATAGGAGTCACAGTAATTCTTTTAAGATACTTTTAGGGATGATTCTTCTTGATCTTATTACATGGTTAAATGTACCTATGTAGTATTTCTCTAAGAGTCAGTTCTTCTAATATCTAGGTGTTTACACAGTCATAAAATGGAACTTGTGAAAGCCAATATGTTCTCCAGACCTGTGCTGGATATGTTGACATATGCTCTCTCAATTCACAGAACAATCTGTGAAGTAGATGTTATTTCTCTGATGTACAGGATGTAGCCCATATAAAAGAACTTTCAAGTGGAAGAACCAGGATTTTAGCTGGTCTTTCTGATTTTAAAACCAATAAGCTAAACCCTGTGACAGTCATTTTCAGGATTTTGCCTCCTTATCCAATGATAATAAGATAATATAATTTTTTTCTTGAAAAAGGAAAAAAAAAGTGTGCCTAAAGGTATAAAACTCATACTGGCATCAGATCTTTCATCCGAAACACTAGAAATTGGGAGTGTGTGAAACAAGGTCTTGGATGACCTCAGGGGAAGAAAATATAACCTTTAATTTTGTATCATCCAATCCTCATTCAAATGTGAGAATTAAATATGGTTTCACGAAAGAAGGCACTCAGAAATTTTACTGGTCAGAGACCATGAATAAGATACCTAAGAATGTATGCCAAGAAATCAAAACAAAACAAAACAAAAAACACAATAAAGTGCATAATAAGAAATAAAAGAAAATGAGAGAAACATTTTTAGTATGAAAATTGAGATTTAAACCAAAATATTAATAATGCCGGTTACATTTTTTTTCCTATGAACAAATCACTCTGCTTTGTTTGGAAGTGAAAATGAATTTTTGTGTAACCATTAAATTATAACTGCGTAACTTGAGATTCAAATTTTGGACACATTCTTTATGCAAAACAGGTATGATTAAATTATAATGACAACAAAATGTAAACACTATTAAATTTGCTATATTAAAAATAAAAACATGTAAAGTAAAAGGTGAAATTAATCAGTCAGTACACTAAACTTCTTACCTTTCATTGTGAGATATTAATAAATACACAGAATATTCTTCCATTTGTTTAGGTCTCTTTAATTTCTTTTTAGCAATGTTTTGTAGATTTCTGTGTACAAATCCTTTACATCCTTGGTAAGATTTATTCCTAGATATTTTATTCTTTTAGTTGCTTTTGTGACTAGAATTTTTTTCTTGATTTCTTCTGTTATTGTTCAATATATAACACTACTCATATTTTCATGTTTCTCTTATACCCTACCACTTTGCTGAATTTGTTATTAATTCTAGTAGTTTTTGTGGATTTTTCAGGATTATCTGTATTTAAGATGATATCATCTGCAAAGAGGGAATGTTTTACTTCAAGAAGGAAGAGTTTTTACCTCACTCATAAGGATACAGATATCCTTCTTCTACTCAGACATGACCAATGATGGCAAAACTCGCATTCTTTCTTGGGAATTTGGTTCCATATGCCTATGACAGGTGAATCTTTAGTAGCTTTCCCATTTGGCCAGAGGCAGCAAAGCCTTGTCACCAGCATCAGCAGCTCCTTTAGCAGGCTGTCTCATATGGGAGCACTTCTTCAAGTAATTCTTGTCCCTAAACCCAGGTTCTGTAAATCTAGCCCTTCCAAAGATTCATTAAATTATTTCATTTCTGATGATAAATCTCTTCTACTTAAACTAGCAAAAGATGATTCTTGTCTTCAGCTGAGAATAATGTTTGATATACCAAACTGACTTTAATTTCTCTATTTCATTTTTTCACTAATATTGGACTGTCATCAATTTTAGAAGAATTCCTTCCAGTTAACAAGGATCTTTATCACAAATGCAATTACTCTTCAGTGGGTTAAGTGGAGATGATAGTCATTTAGTCAGGAAATATTCATTAAGCCTTTATTCTCTACCAAGCTTTGTTGTATGTGCTGCAAATGCAGTAGTTAATAAAAATGGTAATGCCTCTACATTCATAACATTTATAGTCATATTAGGAGAGGAAGAGACAACAAACAAATACACCAGGTAAATTAGATTGCAAAGAATGCCTTAGAGAAAATATAAGAGAGTGACATGATAGAAAATAACTCTAGGAAATTGATTGCTTTACAATGGATGGTTAAGGAAGTCCTCTCTAAGAGGGGGCATTTGAAAATAAATTAAGTGATATGACAAACCAACAATGCTAAGATCTAGAAGAGGATAATTCCAGAAATCTAGAAGAGTTAGTGCAAAGACCTCAATGCAAAAATGAGGCCATCGTGATAAGAGCACCATGAACATGAGAGAGTGGGACCATGTGAGGTCAGAGAAAGGAACTTTGGAATGAGGAGCAACTTTGCAGGGTTTAAAAAGCCATGAACAGGCCAATTAGAATTGACTGTAAATTTGGTTAAACAGAGCTTTCTTTCTACTAATCTAAGTGAATACAGAGAATTTGCATGGGAAGAAAATTGTCTAAATTAAAAGCACAGTAGAGTGTAAAGAGACAAAGTAGAGATCAATGCTGTGAACTGCATGAAAAAGTACACTAACGATATTGCCAGAAAAGACACACAAAGCTACTGGGCAAAGGTGGTTGCTGGAGGAAATATGTTTTATTTATCTTCATCATGATTTGTATTTAGAGCTGAATTAATAATGAATTTATTATTGGTGGTGGTCTTCTAATGCAAAGAGAAGCCAGTGGATAAAGATATTCATGCATGTCAAATAAAATCCTCATATTCACCCAATAAACACCCCTCTAATGGTATTAGTCATGTCGTCTCAGTTTGTCCAGCTCAAATATGGACATAGTTAGATAAATACATTAAATTCTTACTCTTGGGTCTATTAACCCTTGCTGCCCTAAGTCACTATCACTTCATTGTCTTCAGCATTTCTTCACAATGAATTTATTTATTTTTTTAAATTATGTTTACTTTTTTAATGCTTGTCTCTCTCCACTAGGAAGTATTTAAAGGTGTAGCCTTGAAATATTTAAACTTTAAGTGTTTGAATGTCAGCCAAACCACAAGGTTCAAATCCCATCTCAAATATTCACTAGCTTGTTAATTTAGGAAACAGAAATTATCTGAGCTTCAGTTAACTCTTCAGGATAACAGGAATACAAGTTATCTATTTCATAAGGCTCCTATGAGAATTAACCAAGACCACGCCTTCTTAGCACCTGCCACTTTGCAGTAATGGCTTTCACTGCATTTGTTGGCAAGATGATTTTAGCAGCATGAGAAAGATGCTAAGCAAAGACTTGAAACAAGTATCCCATTAAAAAAGTTGGTTTTTCTTTATAGCAAGTGTGTCAGCTGGGCATTTTAGGAACCATGGATGAAGACAGACGCCATCGATAAAAGATAAGAAAGACAGGAGAACATATTAATGACTAATTAGGACAGTAAAGGAAAATTTGGCTAAATCAAAGACAAACCTTCTGCATTGATAAGAATTCTCAATTTTCTAAAGATCTAAAGTCTTCTTAAATTAATCTTCTGAATGCAATCTCATTGAAAATACAAGCTCTGTTATGTAACTAGACTTATAATTTATTTACATTTAATTTGAAATATAAATATGCAAGAATATGCATAATTCTGAAAAAGAAATGTAATGATGGAGTACTAGGCTTATTAGATGATAAAATGTATTATAAATCTAATGCAATTATAAAGTGTGTGAAATGGCACACTAAAAATAAGGTAAATGTAACAGAATAGAGTCCTGGGATTGCAAGTCAGTGGGCAAGAGGTAATTATACAACTATAAAAACATAGCCATCCTGAAAAAAAACTGAAATCTAAAATTCATTCCCCATCTAATTCCTTATATATAAAAATATCAGGTAAATCAAAAATTTAAATGTAAAATAAAATAACAGGAAAAGTATTTT
Organism: Cabassous unicinctus; assembly: GCA_029593785.1. Classification (NCBI taxonomy): domain Eukaryota; kingdom Metazoa; phylum Chordata; class Mammalia; order Cingulata; family Chlamyphoridae; genus Cabassous; species Cabassous unicinctus. Next base: position 27,330 of record JAQZBX010004867.1, read on the forward strand.
TAAAAAATGCTAAAAAATGTAGAAGAATATTTTGCTAAAAAGAGAAGCATAGAAATTCTTTTTAAGGAAGATATAAAAATATATAATTTTGATAAATCACATGTGTAAATATAAGAATATTCTACATGGCCAAAAATCTTCTGCATAGCATAAAAATTAAAATTAAACCACAAACTGGAAATATAATAATTACATATATAGTGGCAAAAGAGATAACATATTTAATATATAGTTAACGCATAAAAATTAATATGGAAAATATAAAAAATTGGAGAAAATTAGTAAAAGGCATTAAAAGACAATTCAAACTTAAAGAAATACAAAGAATTTTAAACATGTAAAAAGTGTTCAAATAATTATTTTTAAGAATAACAAAAGAAATTAAATATATTTTCTTTAATCAAATTGTCAAATACCATAAATGTTTATCAAGCACTGGTTGTTGAGAAAGTGGACAAACACATTCTCATAGACTACATGAAGGGGAACGGTTGAAACAAGCTCATGAATGACATAATATGAATGTATGTAAGTTAAAAACTTACACATCAAAGTTTTAAATAAGTGTTCACTTTGACCCTCCAAAATCAAATCCATATCTAGGAACTCAAATTTGCACATTTGCAATAGACATGTATTGCTATGAATTATTTGTCATAGGAATTGATTGGAAACAACATGAAGAGAAATATCTTTGAGGTATTTATGCAGGATATCTGAGAAGAAGTTAGGTCTAAATGAGCTGGTAGGGAAAGAATTTAAAGATGTTGAATAGTAAAAGGCAAATGTTTACATGAACAGAACAAACACATACATATATGTAAATATGCTTATATTTGCAAGGATTATTACTTGACAAGTTTAGAAAATAGATTTCAATGACTGTCTCTGGCAGGAATACTGGAAGACTGGTGAAGAGTGGATAGGTTTACTCTTACATTTATGCCAATTTGAAAGGTTGCCATTTAAACTATTGCTATTACACAATCTTAAAAAAAACAAAAAAAAAAATCAAAAGAAGTACACAAACTTAAAAATCATATAAGATGAAACTGAAATTGAATGAAAGGGACAGCCTACATAGTGTCAACTATTTTAACTAGTATAAAAAAAAAACACATAGAAATAAATGAGTATTTATTTGATACAAGACTAAGGATGAGAAAAATTAATAATGAAAATGCAGAAATTAGTTACAATAAGAAAAAGAGTAAAAAATATTTCAATCATTAATTCACTACATTTCTAATTGATTCACTACTATTATATTCACTATACTTTTATAGGTGCAGTGACAAATAAGACATAGAATTTATCTTATACTAGGGAAAATGTTATTTAACAACCCAGTATAATAGTGAATTCTTTAATTTAATAATGGTGATGATTTTGAAAGTTAGAGAATGATACATCAGATTTAAGGTGATTTTTGGGTTTCAGAATATGTTCCCTAAAGCAAAATGACTCTCTTTGTGGTAGATGATGCACATATTTGCTACTTCATCTGACTTTTGTTTTCCAGAGCTTCTTCATAGCATTGTCATCTCTGAATTTCTCAGAGTATATATTAACGGGTCTAGAGGGGGTTATGACTGTGTAAAACACAATCAATGATTTGTCAATAGGGAAGTTTCTAGCAGGTCTTGTGTATATAAAAATACAGGCAACAAGGAAGAAGACAAACACAGTAATGTGTGAACCACAGGAGAAGAGGGCTTTCCTCTTTCCTTCCAGACTAAGGTTCCTTAGGGAGTGTAAATTGACATCATAAATGATGAGTAAGAGCAGAAACACAATACTGCAGATCAGCCCTCCATTAGCCACCACTAAAAGTCCAACAACATAAGTGTCAGTATAGAGACGTTTCAATAAAGGGTACATGTCCCAGATAAAGTTATCAGTGATATTGGGACCACAGAATGGGAGCCCATGGATAGAGATAAATTGAACAACTTAGTGCAGAAAACCCCCAACCCAGGACACTATTAGCAGCATAACACATTCCCATTGCTTCATGATAATAAAATAATGCAAGGGCTTACAGATAGCCACATAGCAGTCATATGCCATGGCCAGTAGAAGAAAGAACTCTGATCCACCAAAGAAGTGCTCTGTATAAAGCTGAATCATACAACAATGGAAGGATATTGTATTTCGTCCAAAAAATAAGTCTGAAATCATTTTGGGGGAAAGGGATGAGGCATAAAGACATCCATAAAAGGTAAACTAGCGAAAAAGAACTACATAGGTGAGCCCAGGGACTTACTGACAGTTTCAGTCACGACAATGAGGAAATTGCCCATCATGGTCAAAAAGTAGAAGAACAAGAACATAACAGAAAGTACTTCCTGTTCCTTTGGATTCTGTGTGAGACCTAGGAGTATACACTATGTCACCTTGCTCCTTGGTTCCATTTATTCTTTAACTGGTGTTTCTTTCAGATCTCAGAAATCTATAAAACAATGAAAACATTTTGCATGTAATTAAAGCTTAATCTTTTATTTTTTATTCAATCAAAACAAGTGAATTGAGCCTCTATTTCTATCAAACCACTCATGGACATTGGTATTACCAAGTTGGATATGATACTTTCCCCCATTCAATGACTTGATACATATTTATGAGGTCAGACAAATACAAACTAATATAATAAGTGCTATTTATAAATATATTCATGTGATTCTAAGGGTACAAATAGAGTAACATTTAAATGAAACTGATCAGAGCAGTTGTCCCAGAGTAAGCAATGTTTTAAATAAATTTAAAAGGAGAAGTGAAAATTGGCTAAAACGAGAGAGAGTGGGAAGTGAATTATTTCAAAATGTTCAGGAAGTATAAAGTCACAAAAGTGATTAAGGACACTTTTAAAGTATTTTATGTATTTAAAATGGATTGAGGAAATAATGAATGGAAAGCTATAGAAAAAAGTTAATTTTCCTTGATTTTCTCCCAACTCAATGAAACCTCCTTCCTATTGTCTTTTATTTATTTATTTATTTATTTATTTATTATTTTTTATTTTTATAAATGTTACACAAAAATTATAAGGATTCCCATATGCCCCACCTCCCACACCTCCCACAACCTCTCACATAAACATTCTTCATTTCTGTGGCATATTAATTGCAATTGATAAACACATCTTAAGCATTTTTCTAACCTATAAAATCTGAAACATTCCAATTTGCTACCTCTAGCCCTTATTTCTCCTCTAATATATAAGGTGATACATTGCAAATACCAAATGTATATCACTGATTAAATCAGTATTTATATGACTAAATTTTTAATGTTCCACACTAACCTATCTCTTGCTAGTTGTTCCTCATCTCATTAAATATTTCCACCTTCAATGTTATTGTAAAGAATAAATATCTCACAGTATCGTTCATGCTTTAAATCCTCTGTCATTAATTACCTGTAACAAATCCTGTTGACTCTACCTTCAAAATATATCACAACTTAGATTACCTTTATTACCTCCCTGGCCTACTGCAATAAGCTACTACAGGTCTGTCTGTTTTCATTCATGCCTTCAACAATCTGTACTCCTATAGCAGCTCAAAGGACCCATTTTTCAAATTTGATTTTGATCATGCCATTCCCCTGTTGAAAACCTTATCATGGATTCCTAAAAACACTCAATGATATTCAGTTTTCCTACCTTGGACCACAACAGAATAAATAAATGATCAGTTTTGCCAACTTCCCTAATTATTCTTTTATAATTCTCATTTTGGACCAGAATTTATGATATTTCTCAAGTAAACAGAATGTTTTTCCATTTCCTTAGTTGAGTGTATAATTTTATAAACCTTAATAATAGATATTGGAAAAAGATATATTGTAAAGGCTAACCTTTCATTTATTCATTTAACGGAAAAATGTTTTATAGAACACCAATTTGTTTCAAGCCTTTCAAAAATGGTAGAGTCCCAGATATAAAAGAGGGTCCACTATCTCATTAGGGTCAAGATTTATTCCAGAACTCACTATGCTGAGGGTAAAATCAGATCTACTTTTCTTCCTCTTATTTTCAGTGATACTGAACTTGCCTTGAAGAAGTCTCCAATCAGCTACTTGACAATTACATTTGTTTATAAACATCTCCTCCCCACTAATAAACTTAGAGTCCATGCCATTAAAAAGAAGAAGCCTTATTCCACTGTTTGTTTGCTTTTCATAAACCTCTTCATTAGTTGAATGCAGAATCAGTTCTACCTTACTCAATGTTTCTATAGTGGTCATGCTTTAAGCAATAATTGTATAAAGAGAAAATCATTTCTTATGATAAAAACTATTTCTAAAACATTATGTTTTTCTAAAACTAGCTGAGGGCCATTATGAAGTGATAGTCACCACACTTAGTTATAGTTTTAGTTTTGTAAAATTAGATGATGGCAGCTATCATGATTTTTAAAGAATCTAATGAGCTAAAATATACAAAAGCTTATGTAGCACAGTGCCTGGACCAATACAGATAATCAAGCATTGTTCCATTATCAATATTGAAAACTTCAATTTCTGCAAATCAGAATGATTCATAAGCTTATATCCCTTGAAAATGCAAAACAAAATTTGGAGAAAACAAAGTTTTCATTCCATTGATTCAATAAAAATAGGCAGAAAATATTAATGAAAGGAAATAATAAAATTGCAATCATTTGTTATGCCTAACTGTGTCAGATGCTATGTACATATGTACACACAGGTATATCACTCAACAAAATATGTTTTTGTATATACAATCAAATTTAGTGAAGCATAATTAACCTTTATAATAACAAATATTGTTATCTCCATTTTATAGTTTAGAAACCAGTTTTAAATATGTATAAAATTTGCCCAAGTAACAAAATTGGGTTTGAAATCAAATTTTGATTTACTTCACAACCTCTGTGTTGCTAGCAGACATTTTTTTAAACTCTTCATTTCTTACAAGATCAAGTGAAATTAATTCCTACATAAAAAGAAAATATCCACAATGGATAAGTGTGGTTTCCACTACCAGCATTTCACAGCCTTTCCTTTTGAAGCTTTCCTCCCAATCTGAAAGAAGCCTTTTTCTAACTCACTCATAAGCACCTGGAAATCTCTCTTGCTATCAAGTATGACCACAGAGGGAAAAAAATCTGCCTTCTTCCTTGGGGATAGATTTGATTTCATATGGTTATGTGTGTCCATTTCTCCAAAGGATTTTCTGAATATTTCAGAAAATTATTAATTGTGTTATAGACCCATTTAAAAGGAATCTATATTAAAAACAAAAAAACAAAAATTTCATTTCTTAAGATAATTCAATTAAAAATGCAAACAAATTCTATATCTATATAAAAAGATAGTAACTAGGCATTTACTAGTGAAATTTTTCCTAGTAACTTTTTATCCAACTCTTGAAAGAGAAAAATTTCAATTCAAGATTTTTACGCCTAATTCTTCCGTGTTGGTTATCCTTGAGATTTTTAGAGTGTTGGTATGGCACAAAATAGTTGTGCTTGAGATTTTGAGGGAATTATATCATTTTTATATGGGGCTTAAATTAGCAAAGCATCTCCTGATATAGTAATGGCAGTTCTTAAGTAGATAATGTATTCTCCCCAACAGGGGCAAAGAACACTGGACTTTTTATCCTATCTAACTACAACAATTACTATTGATTCTTGGAATTGGAGTGTGTACAAAATTGCTTCTTACGTAATTAAAGTCACTGGGATTTTCCACCCAATGTTGAAAGAACCTGTATATTTAAAGAAGCTTCCAGACCAGTCACATAATTGGCATCAAGGAGATGTAACATGGAGGGAATAATAGTTTCCAAAGCAGTAGAAGTTAAGTTGCTGTTGAGAATAAATATCAGCCTATTTATTTGTTACAAAGAGGTGAAATTACCCCTTTTTTCCCTAAGTCATGATAGCAAGTTTCCTTTCCTTACATTAATATTCAAATAATTCTTGCTTATTGTTTTGTAAAGCATGTTAACATTTTTATCTCCAATTTATAAGAACTAATTTTCTATGCAATTGATTTTTTTCTTATTTTACTGAGACTATTTAATGTGCCAGTACTATTTTACAATATCAGATACAGTGGTTATTCAAACAGAAAAAAAAAAAAAAAGATTCTGTTTAGATTACCTTAAAGAATGTAAGGTAATGACTTAGTGACTTAATATAGTCTGTGATAAGTTCTATAGAGACAACAGAGTACCATGACAGAAAATAAGTGGACAAATTCTACTGTGGATTCAGAAGTTGAAACCATTTTAATAGTTGCTATTAAAGCTGAGATCCAAAGAATTCTAAGTTGTTACCATGAAAAAATGCTGTTACAAGTGGAAGGAAAAACATTGAGAAGAATTTGGCAAGTTCAAGTCTCCTAAAAATCAGTGGGTCTGGAGGGTAAACAGGAAAGGGAGAAAATAGAACACAATGAGGCTGAAAAGATGAATAGGGACCAAACCTTGAGGCTATAATAGACTTTAATAAGGGATTTGGATTTTATTTAAAATAAAATTAGGAAAGAATTTTTTTTTAACTGAGGAAGCTTCAATCTAACAAAATGTGTCAAAAATAAGAGTTATTTGAGAATTTCTGTGTAAACATATGCTATATTGTGCTGGTGGCAGAAGGTTGAGGACTATGATATTCATTACTCTTTCTATGTCAACACTAAGCACAAATGCCTTACTCAGCAGGTATTCTGTAAAATTTAGATGAAAATATGAATATAATACTATTTCATTTTCTAGCTGCCAAACTAAATATCATGCAGTGAGTTAGTTTAAACAATGAAAATTAATTGGCTCACAGTTTTGAGACTAGGAGAAGTCCAAAATCAAGATGTCAGCAAGGCAATGCTTTCTTTTTGAAGACTGGCATTCTGGGACTGGCTGCCTGATCCTTGGTCTGGGGCTCCTCTGTCACATGACAATACACATGGAGGTCGCTCCTGGCTTCTCCCTGCTCTTCCTGGTTCAGGTGAACTTCATCTTCTTGCTTCCTGTGATTTTCTCTTGATCTGAATTTCATTTTCCTTTTAAAGAACTCCAGTAATGAGATTAAGACCCATCATGACTGAAGTGGACAAATTTTTAACTGAAATAACCTCACCAAATTGTCCTACTTACAATGGTTCACACCTACAGGAATGGATTAATTTTAAGAATATCTCTTTCTGGGGTATATAAAGCAACAAACCACCACACTCCAACCTCTGAACCCCAAAAAGACATGTTCTTTTTACATACAAAATACATTCACTGCATCACAACATCCCAAAAGCCTTAAGTCATTTCAGTAACAATTGATTATAGTATATTCTGTTCTGGGGACATGTGAAATCTAGAAAAGAAGCTTTCTGCTTCCAATCTACAATGAAGGGACAGGCATAGGGTAGGCATTCCTATTCCAATAGGGAGAAATTGGAAGGAAACCAGGTGTCATAATTCCCAAACAATTCTGAAAAACAGCAAGACAAGCTCCATTTAGATTTCAGGGTCTGAGAGTCAATGATGAATCAATGTTTGGTCATCTGGGCCTGATGGACTGGCAGAACCTACCTTTCTAAGCACTTGTGCAGTGGCCATGCTCTTCTCAAACACTGGAGTAAAGGTGTCACCTCCTCTAAGCATCTGGGTAAGTCAGGCTCTCTGCTAATGCCAAGGCATAGGCCCTATGCTCTCTGAGCACTGAGTGGCAGCCAGGCTCTCTGCCAACCTCAGGGAACAGATTCCACCATCTCCAAGCAGTGAAGCAGCAATAGTCTTCCTGAAAAATGGGGCATAAAGCCCACCCACCCTCAAGGCCAGGGCAGATGGGACTGCCCCCTCTAAACACAAGGGTGAACCTGCCCTTCCAGGGGTGTACTCATTCTCTTGGCCTGAGAAGGTCCTTTTGGTCTAGACCTTATCTTCCATGGATCTGCCCTTCAAGTCATTCTTCCTTCAATTTGTTCCTTCTCTGCCTCATTTACTCCAGGCTGGCAATCATTCCACTCATAAAAACTTTACATGCAAAAAACTTGGGTTTGCATGTACTTCTCAAGGGTGTAAACCATCAGGGAGTAGAAGTTTCCACAGATATTTTCTGCCTAATAGCAATTTCAATTCTGATTTCTACTAAAATGGCTGGCTGGTTCCACGTTTAGTTAAATCCTCACATGGAACCTTATTCTATGGAGATTCACTTTCTGGTAGCTCAGGGAGATCCCTGTTAGATCCACTTCTGGCCCTAATCGCAGAGCACACTATCTGGATAGGTTCATACCAGAGTGAATATGAAGTCAGCTAAAAAGATAGCTGTCCAGAGTGGCCAGTGGCTGCAAGGTCTTGGTGTCAGAGCAGCAACAGTTCCCTCCTTAGCATGCAATGTCTTGTACAGGTTTGCTTCTGCATTTAATTCCTCTTGGCTGAACCCAGACTCTGTGACTCTAGCCCTTCCAAAAATTCTTTAAACTCTTTAGTTGCATATAATCTATCCATTCAAATTAAGCAGGAGTTGATTCTATGTTGTAATAGTCAGCCAAAGTGCTGCTGATGCAAAATACCAGAAATCGGTTGGTTTTTACAAAGGGTATTTATTTGGCGTAGAAGTCTACAGTTACCAGGCCTTAAAGCATAAGTTACTTCACTTACCAATGTCTATTGCCACATGTTGGAGCAAGATGGCTGCTGATGTCTGTGAGAGTTCAGGCTTCCTGGGTCCCTCTCTTCCAGGGCCTTGTTTGTCTCTGGGTTTAGCTCTTCTGCTATCTCCAAAAGGTCAGCTGTAGACTCTCAGGCTAATGGATCATCTCTATCCCAGGGCCTTCTCTCCTTCCTCATGACCAAGCTCCTCCATCTGCTGGCCTCCCCGGGCTCCAGAATCAAAACTTGAGCATCAGAACTCCAACTCAAAACTACTCCAACTCTGTCCTTTGCCATGCCTTTTATATTTGAATCCCTACATACCAAGGAGTGGGGCTCAACGCCCTACTGATGTGGCCCAGTCAGTGCCCTAATCATAACTTAATCATACCCAGATTAACAGACAAGTTTACAAGCATAATCCAACATCTTTTTTTGGAAGTCATGACTATATCAAACTGCCAAACTGCTACATATGTCTTCAGCTAAAATATAGCAAACTGATTTAATTTCTGCATTTCAATTTATCACCAAGATTGGAATATCATCATTTTCAAAAGCATTCCTGTTAAAAAGGTTCCTTTCACAAATGTAGTTACCCTTCAGAGGGTAAAATGGAGATAATGGCCATTTATTCAGTGAACAATTATTAATTGTTTATTCTGTGACAAGCTTTGTTATATGTACTGCTGAGGCAGTAGTAAATGAAGCAGACATTGCCTTTCCTTTCGTGGAATACATTGTAGTTTAGAAAGAGGAGACAAGAAATGAATAAATCAGATAAATCAGATTGTGAAAATACCATAAAGAAATTGTAACAGGGTGATGTGCTAGAGAATAACTCATGGAGATATCAATGGCTTTACAATGAGTGGTAAAGGCAGTCTTCTCAAAGGGGAAGATTTAGTGGTGATGACAAGTCAGTAGTGTGAAGATCTAGATGAGACCAAAGAGTCTGCTAAAGAGAGAAACTGCCAGAAAACACACATGAGAAGGTTGATTCAGTTCATTCATTTGATTTCTATTCATCCTGATTTTATGTGAAATATATTAACAATTACATTAAGCTTGTTGATGATCTTCAAGTCAGAGTAGATGAGAACATATAGTGATACTTATCCAGGTCGAATAAAATTCCCCTCTCACTACAACAGCCAGTCCTTTAATGGTTTTGCTTATGACCTTTTAAGTGAGTGTCTCTCTTCCCTGGACATGGTTAGATAAAAATTGTAAATTCTTGCACATAGGTTGTGACACCCAGTCTAAAGTGGCCCGCTGCTACCCTATGTCACTATCACATTACTGGCTTCACCATTTTTTAGCACTTTTCACACTGAATTTATGTTGATTTTTTATATGTTTACTTTTTTAATGCCTGTCTCTCTCAACTACAAAGTATACAAAAGTGTAGGCTCTGGAGCCATGCCACATAGATTCAAACACTATATCATGCCTTCACCACCTTGTGACTTTTGGAAACTTATTTAAATTTTCTAACTTTCAGTTAACTCTTTGGGAAAGGAGGAATAACAATTACATACATTATAAGACTCTTATGAGAATTAAACAAGACAATGACTTCATAGAGTAGGGCCTGCACATTTTAGTAAATAAATAATAATTTTCAATATCTTTGTAAATTATTATACTACAGCTCTTTTATATGACACTCAAAAATTCATTAAATTTTGGCAACTTCCTCAATCTGGTTTTGATTTGGGTACATTCAGAATATTTTTTTCTTAAAAAATAAATTTTATTAATACATATAAATAAAGCATTCAGGCTTTGAAATTTAAATTTTAACGGTGCTAATCAGGTCCATCCTGCATTAGTTTTATTAGGTACGCTCTGAGAAATATGTAATTTTTTATGGCCTCTTAATATAATATCTACTTGTATTGAAAAAATAAATATAAATCACAGACTTTAAAAAAAATCAGTTAGAAATATGACACTGACGAAGATATGAGGAAGGCAGCAAAATGATATTTATTAAGCATCTACTAAGTTCCAGCCACTCCCTTGGATGCTTTGCACTCATAATCTGATCTAATGCTTAAAATAACTGAAGAAATAGGTACTATCATTTTATTGTACATATGAACTAAAATTAAAATAAAACTCTGGTAGATTGGGAAATGCATGCTTTGTTATCTAAACTAGTGAGATGGAATTCAATCACAATTTTGTTGACCTCAGAACCCTGAATTCTTCCACATCATCTGATACTTGGCTGCTTACAGGACTTCCAAAGGCTGAAAAATAAAAAATCAATACTACCAATGCCTGAATTCAAAGAAAAAGTGATGTAACAGAGATGGTTATACAAGAAGGTACCTAAGGTATCTGGACCAAGACATTTTCTACAGAGGTGCTGACCCAGGCTGAATGGGCTTCTGCTAGTTCTAGAAGCAAAATAAGCCCAAATCCGCCCAATGTTTATTCCTTAAAAAAAAACAAAAAAAAAAAACATAAAATATTTACTATGGGCCTAGCACTGTCATAAGCACTTAACATATATTGACCCATATTATTGACCCATTAATTTCATGAGGTTGTTATTAGTATTACCGTATCACAGATGAAGAAAAATTTTCCAAGGTCACATTCCAGTCCGAGAAATCAGACTCCAGAGTCTGCTCATAAACACTGTACCATACTACCTCCTCTGAACAAATATGTCCTTTTATTTTAAGTCTGTTCATAATCTGTTACCTGCTGTGTTAACCTCAGGTTCCTAAAAAATGAGACACTGAGGCTTGAAACAGGGCTTGGCAGGAGGAGATAAGACATAAATGGATTATCTCCAAGGCCTTGGAAGCTTCAGAGTCTACAAAGTTTGAAAAACCAGGAGAGATTGAAGAAAGGTTGATGAGTTTGGGGTCCATTCAAGGCCACAAATACTCCTATAATACCAGTCAGCTCATTGAGTATTCTTTTTCATAGCATGGACAGAAAAAATACATGCTATCCCTCCTAAATTTAAAAAGAAATGGGTTATCACTCAAGGCCAGTTGAGTCATTCTATTCTACTTTGGGGGCCTCCAGAAATAAAGAATGGTTATCTTAACTAACATTTGTTTAGCATGTAAACTTTCAAAGATTACAGGATTATTCTATTTGATCCTGATAATACCTCTTTCTTTTTCCTTTAGCTAAAACTTAAATTTGCTGTGTTTTGTCAATGTTCACATTATAAACAGTAAAATTAAGTACTGAACTTGGAATATTCTTACTCAGATCCTATGCTAATCCCAACAATCTATTTCTCCAAAATAGGCATGTAAGATATAATACATAAACTCTCCTTCACAGAATCACTTGGATTGCCTTAGCTGCTATCACAAACACCACAAAATGAGTTGGTTTAAACAATAGGTATTTATTGGTTCTTGATTTCTGAAGCCAGAAATCTGATACAAGATATAATATTTGCTTTATTCCAGAAGATTTTATCTTTCAGGTGCTGGCTGAAGGTGATCCTTAAAATTTCTTGGATTTCCCAAAATATGGCCATTTCCTCTTCTTTCTTCTGCCCTTCATTGTTTTTTTTACTTGACTTCCACCTTTGAAATCTTTATAAAACCTCCAGTAATCTGGATTAAGACCCACCTTATTCAGTTAGGCCATACCTTATCTTATTTAACATCTTCTAGAGGTTCTATTTACAATGGGTTCACCCCAACATAAATGCAGATTAAGATTAAGAATATGTAAATATTAAGGTGAGTAAATCAATCTACTGACACACAATAAAATGATAAAACAAGGCTCTTAATGTGAAAGACTAGATAGAATTAACAAAAACAAGGAATTTTAGTCCAAATAATGCAGCAAGAGTAATTGTTAAATCTTTTTTTGGGAGAGAAAAAAAAAGAAAAAGAGAGAATTAGACCAGTTAATGATTTAAGATTAGAAATTATAGAAAGAGAAGAAAGACAATGAAAGTTTAAAGTATTCCTATTTTTCAGAATATTTTAATTTTTTGCAATTGCAAATATAGTAATTGTATATTACATGATTTATGAAGATAAGAGAGTTTCATGGGTCTCATATCCTCTTCTATAAAGGATAATCCTCAAAAAATACATTAATACAGTAATTTCAAACAGGCTGAAGCTGTGGACACAATTTATAGCACTATTATTCATAACGTGTGTAAATTTCACCTGCTTCAGATACATGTGGCTTATTTTCTTAAAATGCAGTAACAGCAAACCAACAACAGTACCATTATTTACAGTCAGTAGAGCTGTGTCCTGGGTATCTGAATTTTAAAATGAACTCTACCTGATTCTGACAGTACATTAGAATTAACAAATGGGCAATAAGTAAATTTAAATGAGATATCTTTATAATTATAAATAATTACCTGTTTGATCTTTTCTTCAAGCTCCTATAGCCAATATCAAACTACTTTTGACAAATATTGTTCACTTGGTTTTGGACACCTAGAAATCATCTTATTTTCTCTTTTTCATTTAATGAATAAAGTCATTTTTTTTATATTGTCTTGAATATATCTCAGTTGAAATCATCGTTTCATCCCAAGGTTTCCTCACAGTATTTTTCACCTCCGCTTTCCCGAGAATGTAGATCAAGGGATTCAACATCAGAGTTACCATCGTACAAAACATGGCTACAGCTTTTTCAATGGAGAAGGTGGTCACTGGGCAAAGATACACAAATATGCAGGCTACAAAGACTAAGATGACCACAGATACATGAGAGATACAGTTGGACAGGGCTTTGTGTCTTCCCTCCAATCTGTGAAATTTCAAAGTGCATAGAATAGCCATGTAAGAAATCATCAAAAGGAGGAAATTTAACAGACATATGAACCCACTGTTGGCAGCAACAAAGAGACCAAGGGTATGATCACTCATGCAGACAAGTTTTAACAAAGGTTCAAGTCACATATGAAGTGGTCTATGATATCTGGATCACAAAAGGGCAGCCAAGTTGTGAAGAGGATCTGGATGGTAGCATGAACAAAACTTCCAGCCCAAACCACTCTCACGAGGAAGCCACATACTTTTTGGCTTATGATGTTTGTGCAATGCAAGGGTTTGCAAATGGCCACATAGTGATCAAAGGCCATCACTATGAGCAGGATGATTTCAGGTGCACCAAAAAGATGCTCAGCAAAGACTTCAGTTATGCAGCCCGTGAAAGAGATGGTTTTCCTCACAACCAAATTGTTAGCAAACATCTTAGGGGTCATAGAGTAAGAACAACAGCCATCTAGAAGAGAATAGTGAGACAAGGAGTTCATGGTGATCCCAGGGCCCTACAATTGATGGTGGTGATCAGGATGAGCAGGTTGCTTGCCAGGGTGAGCAAGTAGACAATTAAAAACACAACAAATGAAAAATTTTGAAGGTCCACATTTGGGGTCAGACCCAGGAAGATGACTTCTGTGACATTATTCATTCTCTCCATTATATTCAACTCAGGTGACAGGTGATTTACCTGAAAAAATAATCCTCAGTAGAGACAATTTCTCTTATGAATACCCATGAAGTGCCTTATTTTTCCTAGTTTTACCTAGTGCAAAAGAAATACCAAATTATATCAATTCTTTCACTTTTATATTCAACAGGTGACACTAGAGGTGGTGTTTATGTTGTTCTTTATAATTTCCTGATTTTCTTTTAATTTTCTACAACAAAAATATGTAATTTTTAATTTAAGAAAATCATGTTTGGCATCAGGTGTCAAGAGTCAATCCATTAAAAGGTCATATAACCAGCGCAGTCACAGATACCCAAAGTTGCATGTATTCAGACCCAAAGAGGCTGGACCTACTTATCAGAGAACAAGGGAAATCATTTTAATAATATCATACACAAGATTTAAAGCTATATAGAGATTCTTCCAAGCTCTTTACTCCATGAGACATCTCTTTTCCTATTTTATCTTCCTGGAAAATATCTCCACAAGACTGAAAGTTGGTGCTCTTACATCCGCCCTATCTAAGAGATTGTATTGAATGCCCATTATTGCAATTGCCACATTGTCTCACATTCATTTGTGTGCATCCAATACTATGGGTTATTGAAGGCAAATATCTTGACTTACTGCTTTTTTTCCATTCTTGTATCCCAGTATCGGCCAAAATGTAAATACTCATAAAACATTTGCTGAGAGATGGAGAAGGAAAAAGTCAAAAGAGAAAGAAAAAGGAGTGAAAGAGAAAAATAGAAATATTTGAGAAAGCAAAGAAAAAGAACAGGCATTAAATTCAAAGACAGTTTGGAATCCTAGAGTAAAACTATTCCTTAATCATTGTGTAACATTAGTTAATTTTATCTGTCACTGTTCAATTTCTTCATCTGTTAAACTGTGAATAATTACACCTATATATAGGATTGTGGTTAGGATTAAAATTGTTGCAAACTTTCTGTTATTTTTATATGATTTTACTTTTCTCCTGGAAATACCACCAAAGAAAACAGAAAAATAAAGTAACTTTCAATATCTCCAAAATATTATTTATGACTTTTGTTAAGTTATAAATGTGAGGAGAAACAATAGAATAGTGGTAACAAAAAGTGAGAAAAAGCATTTGTCAGATTTAAAAAACAAGCAGATTGATAAAGAATACTTAACATATAAAATAAAAGAATATTTAACATAAAAGAATACTTAACATAAAGGTTGTTTCCGGGGGCCTTTTAATATTTGTTTGTGTTATTCATTAATTTTCTCAACAAATATTTCTTCAAACTTTGACTCTTAACATGTCTTTCAAAACAGTAAGACCAGTTCAATATTCATACAAATATTTGGGAGAAAGTGATGCTTTACAAGGCCTGTGATCTCTTTATGTTCCTATCTATACTGCTGGCCAATGTTCAGTACCATAAAACGTTAGCTGAGAAGTAAATAATGTGAAACAAAGAAAGGGAGAGAGAAGGAAAGGGATGAGAAAGAGGAGAAAAATGGACGTGAACAGAATCATCTAAGACTTCTTGTTTTTTAAGAATTAGGCATCTTGGAATATTTTAAACAAGGGCTGGATTTAAATTGCAAATATTTTGGATTTTATCTGGCCTCATTAAAGAGGCCATTTTTAGAAAACATGTATAGAGTGTTATAACAACCTATTTGTCATCTACTGATTTTTTGCAAACTAATAAAATATTAAAATAACCCATTTGTGGATTTTTTCAACCAGTGTGCATGCCACAAGAGCCATGATTATACTAATTTAGTAAGCTGAAAATAAGACTTTCAAGAAAAGAAAAGATCAAAGCAAAATAAAAAACAAGAAAATTGTGACATTTTTACATACCAATGCACAACTCTTTGCCAAGAACTTCTTACTGAGCCTGAGATTAATTCCATAATAAACTATCCTAGATAGTATATTCATTCAACTTTGGTGTTTAAAAGGAATTTGAGTATTTGAGGGGGGGTAAAGTCAACTATTCCTATTCATTTCCATTTCTGTAGGACTTATGGAAATCTTGGAGGTTTTTAAATTATTATATGAAATTTTGATAGCCTTGATCAGGGCCCTAACAATAGGGAAGTCATTTTTAATGCTAGAAAAAATAAATCCAATCACCATAATATCAACAGAGGGTTGAGGTCCCCCAAATGAGAAATAACATGATGCCAATCCTTCTGGCCTTTTTCAGAGAATTAGTGCTCTGCCCACAGACAAATACTTTGGTCCTTCCTTCTCCTACCATTTCAATGGATGTCCATGTCTGGTCCCAGGTGTGTCAGGGAGATGCAGTGCATTTGTGATTTTTTCTCACCAGAACTCTATACTGTCTTTTCTACTCAACTCATTCAGTTCCCATGCCTTAGAAAGACAGTTTTATTTAAGTAGGTGAAATCATCCCTGGGCTAGCTCCTTAAGGGAAGAATAATATTAAGAGCCTTTGTCAAAATGTCAACCAAATGGGTATTCTTTCTTCCTACTTTCCTGCTGGAGTCAGAATATAGATTCTTTATTTCTATTTTTTCAACAGTTATTCAGTGAACTCTAAAATTGACCAGTCACACTTTGTTCAATAATAACAATGACAGCAAGAGCTATTGAGCACTACATCTATATGAAACACAATTTATGTGATACCCTTTGTGGTGGGTACTATTAATATTCCCAGTTTTTGGATGAAGAAACTGATTCACTAAGAATTTAAATAATTTACCCAAGGAAAAAACAGAAAGCTGGTGGCTGAACTGAGTTTTATATCTTTTTTCCTCCATAATCAAAAGAATATCTCTGCCCTCATTATGCAAGAAGCCAACTCTTAAAGCAAAAAATTGACAGGCACCTTGTCTCCCTGGAGCAGCTTGCCCTTTAGAACTCATATTTTGATATCTGTAGCCTCTGTGCTTTGAAACTCATTTTTATTTGTATTTGTTTTTTCTTTTTGTTTAGGCATTGCTCCCGGTAGTGTTTTTGCTTCACAGCTGATGTTGGTGGATGGATTTCAGGATAGTTTCCACTTTTTTAGGATTATTGACAGATTGCTATGAAGACTTGTTCACATCAACAGATATTTATGTGCCATAATACTGTTTGCAAATATATCTAAATTCAAACCTATAAATCATAGGTATGTAAATATTCAAGAGTACTAGAAAATGCAAAATTGTTTCCTGTGGTAGTTTTGAGAATAAATACTCCCAGCAGTAATGTATGAAAGCCCACAAGTTCATACCCTCTACATCACAAAGTATTCTCACACTTTTGTATATTTGTAAATTAAATGTTATGTCATTGCTGGTTTCATTTTCATTTCCTTAATTTATACTGATTTGATTATTGCTCCATGAGTTTATTCATTATATGTCTTTGTTTTCTCTGAAATGCTTGTTCATGTGTTATACCCATTTTATTATTGTATTATCTGTATTTTTTTCTTTTAGATATCTAGGTGTTCATTACATATCATCAAAAAATATTTCATCACATATCTTGCAAATATGATCTAATTATGACTTCTCTTATTAAATATTTTGAAGTGCTCTCATCACCATAAGTTCTAATATAAATGTTGATGTGTATATATAATTTCTTTTATGATGAAAGTTATTTGTGTTTTGTTTAAAAAAATTTTATGCACCCCAAGGTCACAAAGATACTTATGTTTCCTTTTAAAATATTTTTGGTTTGGCTTTTAAAATTTACGTTCTTTAGCAAACTGAGATTGATTATGAACTCTTGTATAACACACCAAGTTTGCAAAGGTATGCTCTAGCTTTCTCCAGAAGATCTGTACTTTTCACTTTTAATATTAGGTTGATGATTTAATTCAAATTATATTTGTGGGGTGTTAATTATCAGTTGCAGTTCATTTTTATCCATATGGATATTCAGTTATTAATGTATCTTTTGCCGAAAATATTTTCCATTTTTTACAATTGCTTTGGTAACGTTTTTTGTGAATATCAATTCATGATACATGTGCAGGAAATTTCTGGACTTTCTCTTCTGTTCCATTAAGCTGCATGCTTATCCTTATGCCAATACCATACTGTCTTGATTATTGTATCTTTATATTAACTCTTGAAATCTAGTAGTGTAGATTTTCAAATAAGAGTTCTTTCACATGATATGATAGATTTATTCCTATTATTTTATTTCTTATCTAATTGAAAATAATGTTTTCTAATTTCATTTTCCAATGTTTTTATTATTAATGTAGAAAACATAATTTTTTATACATTGCTTTTTTTACCAGTTGTATAGTTAAATTCACTTTTTAATTATACTAGTTTATTTTTTATATTCTCAACTATATAAATTACAGATAAAAAAGTTGAACTCTTCCTATCCCATCTTATGCACTTTTTCTTTCTTCTTAAAGCCTGATTAGCATATGTAGTATTTTATTGAATAGAACAGAAAACCCAAAATCATTGCTTTCTTGCTAAACTTAGGAGGAAAGTGGTGCTATATTTTACCATTGATTCAATGTAAGCTTTTTGTTAATGCTCTTCATCACATTCAAGATGTTTGCTTTTATTCCTAAATTGCTGCAAGTTTTTTTTATGATAATTGGGATGATGTTTACCAAAACTTTCTACATCTACAGAGATGACCACATATTTTTCCTGTATCTGGTTTATTAGTTAATTATGTTGACTGATTTGCTATTAAACAAATCTTACATTTCTTAATCCGAATAGGTCATGATATATTATCTTTTAATAATATTACTACATTTATTATGACAACAAAAATAGCAGTGTAAAAAACTCCAAATGCCATCTCTTCACTAAAGCAATGATTAATCTGGCAAGAAACTTTCACTATCAACTTTTTTGGAACTCTTTAACCTTAACCAAGGACCTATAGGAAAATGTAAGGACCAAGATGGAGGTGGTAAAACACTCAAGGGTGGTGTTCCTACAGAAAATATTTGACCAGTTAGCATAGACTTGAATAGCCCTCGTCCGCAAAATTCTGGAAAACAGTTAAAGGGTTGCAGTAACAGAATAAGTGCTAAATCAAGAAAACACAGTTTTATAAAGAGTGGAAGAAGCTCATGTTGCCCTTATTTGCACCTCACCAATACCTCTGTTGTGTCCAGCCAGCCTATGCTCCAATTGTGTTTCTCTGGGCCTATTCTAGAGGGAGCAGAATAGCTCCAATGTTCATACTGGTGTAGCTGTATATCAGTGCCAATCTATGGAGTGACAGTCTGAAAGACTGAACTCATTTCTTTCTCAAACTCACAGAACTAGCACTGAAGATAAGTTAAAATAAGGTAAGAAACAGTAATTCCAAGCAGCCTGGGGCAAAGGATTATCTGCTTTAGTCATACAAAACAGCACTCTGGAGATTTATAAAATGTATTTTAGAGGGAGTAGAGGGAGCATTCACATTCTTGTAAGAGGGGAATGCCTAAGGCTATTAACAAAAACAAGACCAAGACAAGAAGCATTTCAGAAAAAATGGGAGAGGACCCAGCACTTCACACTCACTTCAAGATTATTCTCTTGATAAGAGGGCTAAAGTCTGAAGAAGATCATCAGCCAACACAGAGACAGTTTGCAAAGACCAAGACTGGGAAAGGTGGTCTTTGCATCTATTTGTTTTTTGTTAAGTCTTAACAAATAAGTTCATATCAATAGCTAGATATACACTAGAGAACAGACAGTTCAAGCACTAAATCTTATTTTAACCCTTTAAATTATTAAAATGTATAGTAAATAACAAAAGATTACTATAAAAGGAAAGAAATAGAATATGATTGCCAAAGCAACAAGAAAAAAAAAATCAAGAAACCATTAACAAGAAGACAAGACCTTGGAAACGTGGGACAAAGATTTTTTTTTTGTTGTTTTTTTTTTAAAGATCAGTATGCTTAGGGAGATAAAAGAAAATACAGAGAAAGAACTAAAAAATATCAGGAAGAATTGAATTAACAAAATAAAAATCTCAATAAATGGAAAGACATTTTAAAGAGTAACCAAACGGAAATGCTGGAGTTGAAGTCCACAATAACTGAAAATAAAAATTCCCTTGAAAGTTTCAACAGCATATTAGAGCTGGAAGAAGAAACACTCTGTGAACTTGAAGACTAGACAATTGAAATGATACAGGATGAGGAGCAGAAAAGAAAAAGAAAGAAAAAAAAATGAATAGAGCCTAAGACAATTGTGTTATATCATCAAGCATACCAATATATGCATTAAGGGAGTTCCAAAAGTAGAAGAAAGAGAAAAAGAGGCAGAATGAATATTCAAAGAAATATTGGCAGAATACTTCCCAAACACAAAATACATGGATATGCATATTCAGAAGCACAAAAGACTCTAAACAGGAAAAATTTAAAGAGAACCATGCTCAGAAACAAATAAGTCATATAGTCAAATGCCAAGGATGAGGACAGAGTTCTGAACCTGGGAATAGAAAAGCAAAATGTATGTACAAGATAACCCAAATAAGAGTAAATGTTGATTTCTCACCATTTAACATGGAGGTAGGAAGACATTTGGACAAAATACTTAAAGTGCTAAAAGAAACAAATTGTCAACCAAGAATTTTATGTCTGGTAAGACTGACTTTAAAAAGTGAGGGAGGCAATAAGGCATACCCAGATAAACAAAACTGAGGGAGATCATCACCACTAGACATGCCTACAAGAAATTCTAAAGAGAGATCTTCAGTCAGAAAGGAAAGGACAATAGGCAGTGGATTGAAACAGCATAAAGAAATAAAGACTTTCCAGCAAAGGAAATCATATGGGTAATTGTAAATGTCAGAACTATTGCAACAAGTTTATTGGTATATAACTCCATATCTGACTTCTTAAAACTTCTGAAATACAAATGCATAAAAAGTTATGATATATCTATGGTTTGGGTATACAAGGTATATCCAAGATGGAATTTTTAACAATTACATAAAAAACAGGTAAGGAGAGAGGGATATATGAACAATTTTTGTTTATGTTATTGAAGCTAAGTTGGTATCAAATCAAACATGATTGCATAACATTGTGATTGTACTTAATGCCAGTGAATTGTAGAGTTGAAAATGGTTAAACAGTAAAATTTTATGTTATGGATATTTACCACAATGCAAAAATGTTTAACAGCAATTAATTGGTTATTGATATTATTGGGAAACATCATGTGGGGGTTTTAATTCAATTTTGCAGTTCATTTGTCCATCAATATCAGCATTATCAAATATTTCAATGAAATTAGTCAAATTAATCTTACCAAGTGCTGCAGTATTACACCAAATGGCAGTTAAATTATTTCTTAAACTACTATCATTACAAAATATGTCATTTAGAATTACAATGGTAAATTCTTGGTCTTCCCAACAAAATGATCCCCTGCGAATCTACCAAGTTCTGTCATGAAATGGGATATGAATCAAGGACCAAGTCTCAGTTAATTATCAATTTGTATCTCTCATAGTCCAAGGTAAATGTTCTAGTTCATACTACAAAACAGTACTAACAAGGGATCATAATTAGCCTTACCGCTAAGTAATGGCCATCATCTCCCAACTGGTAAAATCCTAATGATTTTAATAGGTTTCCAGTTCCAACTAACTTTGCTATTTGGTTGTTCAGCTTTTAGTTTATGTGGGATACTTTGGAAGTTAATGAGCACATAAGCAAATATATCATTCCTTCACATATTCTCATAGACCATGGGGACCAAAATTTCCCCATTAATTGATTCCTATGTTTCTGCTGCCAAGATCCCAACCCATTGCCTTTGAAATTCCTAGGCCTCCATTAGAAGAATCATAGTTCATATCCCCATTTGGGTCAGTTTGCATGGTCTTATCCATCATTGTATCCTAGTATTCTGTATACCTACCTACTATTTTTATATCAACTTTTCTACAACTCACCAACTTGCATGTCATACTTTCAGTTTCTTTCTGGAAAATAATCCTTCAAAAAGACCATTAAGTGTCAATAAGTCCACTTCCCCACTATGATTCTCTTCAGTAAAGGCAATTTCTGCTTGGACTTCTAGACCTCTGCCAACTTCTCCACGGTTATTTAGACATTTAGGCCAATGATTGTTTATCCACCAACTATACTGTTTCCAAACATGTGTTGATTGAGAAAATTCAAATATAAATTTTGGATCTGAAACTAATGAGTTCCCCAAGATAATGTCATATGGATATTAGCACCCTCCCCAATATAGTTTAGTTGCAGTATGACAAAAAGCTTACCATGGGAACCTCCATCAGATAATGGAGGTAAGATCAGCTCATCTAGTCCCTCCTAAAATTACATTGGTTTCTATTTAAATACATTCTTTACTTTGATAATTGTACTTAATCTGCAAAATTAAGATCAATAAGTACTAGGGCACAAAATACTAAGACAAGGCAAGCATGTAGCAGGAAGGCATGCATGTTGGTCCATTTCTTAACAGGCCAACTGTCATTTTTAATTGCACATTGACCTGTGGCTTTGTTTTTCAACACAGTCCTTTTTGTACATCCAGATAACAAAAGATTTCCCATATTCTTTCTCAAAACAGGTCTTTCATAATAGATAAAACCTGTACAATGAGAACCAAAAGAAAAACCAACCTTATAATTTTTCCAACTCTTGCCCCACAAGGTGTTGTTAATGTCATTGAGATGTATCCCATAGATGACTCTAGATAGACTGCTTCTTAATTCCACAGGGACCCATATTGGTTCATCAGCTCCTAGGAAAGGGGTAGGTTTCTGCAAACAAATACCTTCACTATTAGGGCTACCTGTAAATATAGCTGAATGATACCAAAGTAATGTCAGGTTTTCCTTTTTTTTGCATTATTCATTTATTTCTTCCCTTTTCTGCAATTATTTCTCCTTCTTAAAATTTGAATTAAATTTCAACCAGTTCCTTTACCAGATATAACCCAGGCTTATTTTCTCTCCCATTCATGTAAGGGCCATTTTTTCAGAGCACTTTGCCAGTCCATAGCCTATTTTTTAAAATATATACTTTTAAATTATTTTTTAAAAGACACTTAGATTACATAAATATTACATAAAAAATATAGGGAATTCCCATATGTCCTGCTCCCTAGCCCTCCCACATTTTTCCACATTAAAAACATCCTTCATTAGTGTAGTATGTTTGTTACAATTGATGAACTCATTTTAAGCCTTGCCACTAAGCATGGATTATTGTAGTTTACACTCTCTCAGGCACATTTCTGTAAGTTAATACAAGATACATAATGGCTTGTATCTGCATTGCAATATCATTCAGGACAATACCCAAACCCCAAAAATGCCCCCAAATTACACCTATTTTTCCCTTTCCCTTCCCTCAGAACCTCCAGTGGCCATTGCCTCCACATCAATGATAAAAGTTCTTCCATTGCTAGAATCACAATAAGTCTATAGTAGAAAACCAGTAAGTCTACTCTAGCCCATCCGTTCATTCCTGAATCCTGAGGATTCTGGGATGTGATGCCCACTCCACATCTAATTGAGAAGGGGCTTAGTTCCCATGGGCACCTGGATGGGACTATCTTGCTTGCAGTTGCAGAGTCTCTCGGTTTCTTGAGATGGTTGTTATCATCATATCCTTGTTAGTTGTCCAGGTTGAATTCAATGAACTGGAGAGTAGGTGTTGCAAATCTGTTGAGTTTCAGGGCCCAACTGTCACATGGACAGCCCAAAGATATAAGTCTTTTGGACATACAGCTACCAACTCTAGTACTAGCTATAGGTTCAAATAGAAGGTGTAGGGAAATCACAACTGACTCCAACACTGTCACTGGGGAGCATAAATTCCAAAATAGGGTACACTGGCAGGGCATTCAACTCCTGAACGGTCTGCCCTGCCTATAGTTCTGGATGTCTCCAGAGCCCACAGAAGCCCCACTATTTGAGGCAATATTTACCTTGGCAATCAATGAGATCCTGCTGAGATGTGCGTAAGCATGACCTCGCAACACACTTTGAAGTCTTAGCAATTATAAACTCAATTTTCCTTACCCTTTCCCCCTTTTGGTCAAGGTCTTTTTCCAGTTGCACTGTTAGTTGGTGCTTGGTAGTTATCCCTCAGTGCCTGGGAAGCTCGTCTAAATGAGTCATGTATGGGGAAGGTAATGCATTTATTTTTTTTATATATATATATATTTAAAGTTATATAGATTACATAAATGATACACAAAATTATGGGGATTCCCATATGCCCCACCTCCCACACCTATGACAACCTCCCACAAAAACATCTTTCATTAGTGTGGCACGTCACCTGCAATGTATATACACATCCAAGGACTTTGCCAGTAAATATGGACCATAGTTCACATTGTAAACCACACTCTCTCCCACACAGTTCTGCATGTTATATGATGATATAAAATGGCCTATATCTGTCATTGAAATGTCACTCAGGATAATTCCCAAGTCCTGAAAGAGCCCCTGTATTACAACTGCTTTTCCCTCTTCCTGCCCCCAAAGCTTCCAGTGGTCACTGGCTCTACATTTATGTTGTAATTCCTTCCATTGCTTGAATCACAATATGTCTTTAACAGAATACCAGTAAGTCCACTCTAGTCCATAGCTCTTCCCCCAATCCTGGTGAGTCTGGGATGATGATGTCCACTCCACCTTCAAGTGAGAGGGGGTTTATATCCCATGGATGACATGAATGGGATTATCCAGCCTGCAGCTGCAGACTCTCTCCATTCCCTGGGACGGCCTTTGTCCATCATGATCTCCCTGCCAGGTGTCCTGGGTGAGTCCATTGAGCTGCAGAGTAGGAGTTGCAGCTGCACTGAAACTCTGTGCCCAACTGGCACAGGACAACCCAAAGACTCCAGTCTGGAAGTACACCTACAAATTCCAGCACCACATATAGGTTTGAATAGAAGGGGCTGATGGACGATGGGCAGGGAGGACATATTTGAGTCCAACTCAGTCACTCTCAGGAGCACAGACTCCAAAGTAGGGCCCACTGATAAGGCACCAAACTCTGGAGTTACCCATCCATATATAGGACCTGGGTTTCTCCAGAACCCTCACAAGCTCCTCTATTTGGTGTGATATCCCACATTGGAAGCCTATGAGGTCCTACTGAGTTGTGCATAAGCGTTACCCCTGGGATGACCTCTGAACTCACTTTGAATTATCTTAGCCATAGGAACTCATTTGTCTTTACCTTTTCCCCCTTTTATTTGAGTTTTTTTCCCAGTCATTTTGCCTGTTGGCACTTGGTATTAATCCCTCATTGCCAGGGAGGCTCATCCCCCAGAGTCGGGTCACATGCTGGGAAGAAAGTAATGCATTCATAAATTGAGTTTGGCTTGGAGAAAGGCCACATTTGAGCAACAAGGACTTCAAGAGGCAAACCTTAGGCAACCCATAAAAATAGGCTAAGTTTCAATTTAAAGAGCAAAGACTTATAAGGCTAGTCATCCATAACAAGAGCCCATCAGTGTATCATCCTTCTTTGCCAGACACTCTCACTGCACTTTGGGGACTGCTGCTACTCCCTTGGAGAATGTGGCAGAGCTCTCCAGGACGGGAATTCAGTAATCTCTCATTTATTGTGTGATTCTCCACCCACTGTGACCATTCCCGGTGAGCATTTGAACAATTTTATATACCTTTTATGTATGTTCAGGTGAACTTCATCCCATGAACCCCCATCCCTGAAACTCCCCACCAACAATCCTCTCCAGCCCCAGTTGTAATCCTTCTGTGATCCAAAGCTTCTTTAAAGATGAAGCAAATATAATAGCCAAATACAATTAATAGGAAAATGAAATAATAATGCTAAATTTAAAAGTAAGAAATAAAATACATGAAACCTTAAGAAAAATATTAAAATGTAATAAAATTAAAGGATTGGAATATTCAAAAAATGGGAAAAAAATTAAAAAAACTTTTTGGACATTTTGTCTTTTATCACTGCCATAACTTTTTTCCAGTCTGTACCATGGCACCTTCCCCCTTTCACTCCCAGTGTATCACTATTTTTCCTTTAATTTTCAAAGAAGTTTCAGGCCACAGCAAAGTCACACACAAAATACAAGAGACTCTCATATACCCAAACTATTCGCCCTTTCCTCATCCCATATTAAAACCTTATTGTATATGGATTGTACAATTGTTCTAACTGTTATACAGATAGTGAAACATAGCTACTAAACATTGTCAATGGTTTACAGTATGCTTTACATTTTAGACTTTTATAAATTTTTATGATATTTACAATGTCCTCTGTCCATCAGTGTAAAGTAATGAAAAACATTTCCACTGACCACTAAAGACCCCCTGTTTGATCTATTCTGTTCCTCCCTCCCCATCTTCCCTTGGCCCACCACGACCCCCTGGCTTGACTCATTGGATGACAGGATTCATAGTTACATGCAACAATAGGTCTTTATGCACTGTCTGTCCTCTCCTATTAGGAACCACTCTTGCTCATAAGAGATGCCCACCTGTCTATTTCAGAGCGAATTGGCCCTCCAAAAGATGGGAGTCCATCTCCTTCCCGGTCATTGTGTGGTTCTACCCCCCACTAATACAACACATTATGACAGGATGAACACTCACACACCCCCTATAAGTCTGCTCCAGATATGCCCTGCCCAGAAAGCCCCCCCAACCAACACCCTAAACCGGTGATATATCCTTGTCATATTGCCCTAAAATCATTCCCATCTCAATACTTTCAACCTCCTACACACAAATCCCAAGTGTTCACATGATCCCTCTCCCATCTCTCCCCCCATTATCCTGGGTATCCTAACCCACCCTTCCCAGTCTACCCACCTGTCAACCCTGCAACACCAAATCCAATAATATCACCACCCACCTGTCCTATCCCTACAATACACCACTACACCCTATCACTTTACCATAGATTACATCCGTATGGGTGATGGCTCACAACTTTCTCTTCTCTTTCTCATTCTTGTAAACCTATCTTTCAGACAATAGTTCACGAAGACTGATCAAATTCCTTAATTCATATCAGTGAGGTAATATACTGTTCATCCTTCAATGCCTGGCTTGCTTCACTCAACATAAGGTCTTCAAGATTCATCTATATTATTCCATGAGCTAGCACTTTATTCCTTCTTACAGCTCAGTAATATTCCATTGTATGTATGTACCACATTTTGTTTATCCATTCATCTGTTAATGGGCACCAGGGTTGATTCAAAATTTTGGCAATAGTGAACAATGCCACTATGAACATTGGAGTGCATATATCTGTTAGTGTCCTTGCTTTCAATACTTTGGGGTATATACCAAGCAATGGAATCACTGGATCATACAGAATATCTATAGTTAGGTTTTAGAGGCACTGCTAAACTGTCCTCCACAGTGGCTGGATCATTGCACAATCCCACCAGCAGAACATGAGGGTTCCCATTCCTCTACATCCTGTCAAACACTTATAGTCTGCTGTTTTTATAATAGCTGCCATTTTAATGGGTGTTGGATGGTATCTCATTGTAATTTTGATTTGCATTTCCCTGAAAGCTAGTGATGTCGAGCGTCTTTTCATGTGCCTTTTAGCCACTTGTATTCCTTCCTTGGAGAAGTGTCTTTTCAGTTTACTTGTCATTTTTTAAATGGGTGGTTTCTCTTTTTATTTTTGAGGTGTAAGATCTCTTTATATATGCGGGATATTAGGCTCCTATCAGATATATGGCTGCCAAACATTTTCTCCCATTGAGTAGGCTGCTTTTTTATTTTCTTGATAATGTCCTTTGAGGTTCAAAAGTTTTTAACATTGAGGAGATCCCATTTATCAACTTTTTTCTTTTGCTGCTCGTGCTTTGGGTGTGAAGTTCATGAAACCATTTCCTATTACAAGGTCCTATACATGCTTCCCTACATTATCTTCCAAGGTCGTGATGGTCTTGACTCTTATATTTAGATCTTTGATCCATCTTGAGTTGATTTTTGCATAAGGTGTGAGATGGTGCTCCTTTCTCATTCTTTTGGATATGGATATCTAGTTTTCCAAGCACCACTTGTTGAAGAGGCCACTCTTTCTCAACTGAGTGTGCTTGGTGGCCTTGTCAAATATCAGATGACAGTGTATGCAAGGATTTATATCAGAACTCTCCGTTCGGTTGCATTAGTCAGTATGTCTACCCTTGTGCCAAAACCACGCAGTTTTGACCACTTTGGAGTATGTTTTAAAGATAGTTAATGTGATACCTCCACATTCATTTTACTTTTTCAATATGTCTTTGGCAATTCAGGGCATCTTACCCTTCCAAATACATTTTGTAGTTGGTTTTTCCAGTTCCTAACAAAATACAGTGTTGATTTTTATTGGGATTTTATTAAATCTGTAGATTAGTTTGGGTTGGATAGACTTCTTGATGATGTTTAGTCTTCCTGTCAATCAATAGGAAATATTATTCCATTTATTTAAGTCTTCTTTGATTTACTTTAACAGTGTTGTGTAGATTTCTGTATATAAGTCCGTTACATCTTAAATTAAATTTATTCCTAGGTATTTGATACTTTTAGTTACTATTGTAAATAGTATTTTTTTTCTTGATTTCCTCCTCAGATTGATCATTATTGGTGTACAGAAATGTTACTGATTTTTGATCATTGATCCTATTTTTGATCATGATCCTGCAGATTATTTTTCTGCAATGTTACTGAACTCCTTTATAAGTTCTATAAGCCTTTTTGTAGATTTCTCATGGCTTTCTATGTATAGGATCATGTTGTCGGCAAATAATGAAATTTTTACTTCTATTTTTCCAATTTGTATGCCATTTATTTCTTTTTCTTGCCTCAGTGCTTGAGCAAGAGGCAAGAAAAAGAAATAAATGTTAAATAGGAGTGGTGATAGTGGGCATCCTTGTCTTGTTCCCAATCTCAGAGGGAAGGCTTTTAGGATTTCACCATTGAAGGTGATGTTAGCTTTGGTTTTTCATATATACCATTTATCATGTTCAGAAAGTTTCCTTTTATTCATAACTTTTGCAGTGTTTTTACCTAGAAAGTGTGCTGTATTTTGTCAAAATCTCTCTCTGCATGTATTGAGATGATCATGTGATTTTTTTTCTTTCAATCTGTTTATGTGGTGCATTACATTGATTGATTTTCTTATGTTGAGCCATCCTTGCATACCCAGGATTAAACCCACTTGGTCACGCTGTATAATTCTTTTGATATGTTGTTGAATGCAATTTACAAGTATTTTCTTGAAGATTTTGCATCTAGGTTCATTAGAGAAAATGGTCTGTAATTTTGCTTTTTGTGGTATCTTTGTTTGGCTTTAGTATAAGCCTAATGTCCACATCATAGAATTAATTAGGTGATGTTCCTTCTAATTCTATTTTTTGGAAGAGCTTAAGCAAGATTAGCTTAAGCTAATTAGCTGTTTCCAGAATGTTTGGTAGAATTCAGCTGTGAAGCTGTCTGGTCCAGGGCTCTTCTTAGTTGGGAGGTATTTGATGACTGAGTCTATCTCTTTACTTGTAATTGGACTGTTGAGTTCATCAATTTCTTCTTTCATCAATGTAGGCTGTTTGTGAGTTGCTAGGAATTTGTCCATTTCCTCTAAATTACCATCCTTATTGGCAGTTAATATTTCTAACTATCATCTCATGATGCTCTTTATTTCTTTAAGGTCAGTAGTGATATCCCCTTCCTCATTCTTTATTTTGTGTATTTGCATCTCCTCTTTTTTTTTTTTTTTTTTTTTTTTTTTTTTGTTAATCTGGCTAAGGGTTTGTCAATTTTCTTGATCTTCTCGAAGAACCAGCTTTCAGTTTGGTTTATTTTTCTAGTGCTTTCTTATTTTCTATTTCATTTAGTTCTGTTCTAATGTTTTTTATTTCCTTCTTTTGACTTCCTTTGGAATTGGTTTGTTCTTGTTTTTCCAATTCCTCCAGGTGTGCAAGTAGGTCCTCAAATTTAGCTCTTTCTTCTTTTTTAATATATGCATTCATGGCTACGAATTTCCCTCTCAGTATACCTTTGGCTGCATCCCATAGGTTTTGGTATGTTGTCCTGTCATCTTCATTGGTTTCAAGGTGGTTATTGATTTCTTTTGAGATTTCCTCCATGACCCACTGTATATCTAAGAATGAGTTGTTTAACATCCATATCTTTGTACCTAATCTGGTTCTCTGGTACTTAGTGATTTCCAATTTCACTCCATTGTGGTCAGATAAAATACTTTGTATAATCTCAAACTTTCTGAATTCATTGAGAGATTTTCTGTGCCCTAGCATGTAGTCTATCTTGAAGTATGATCTATGTGCACTCGAGAAGCATGTATATCCCACTGTATTTGGGTGTAGCATCCTGTATATATCTATTAGTTCCAGGTCCTCTAATGTATTATTCAATGTCTTTGTTTCTTTAGTGGTTCTCTATCTAGATATTCTGTCTAATGGTGATAATGTTGAATAAAAGTCCCCCACTATAATTGTACAGGCATTTATTTCTGAACTCAGTTTTCCAGTGTTTGCCTCATGTATTTTGAGGCACCCTGATTAGATGCATAATGTTTATGATTGTTCTTTCTTCTTGGAAGATGACATCTTTTACTAATATATAGTATCCATCTTTGTCACTTAAAATAGTTTTGCATTTAAAGTCTATTTTGCCTGATATTGACATAGCTACTACTGCCCTTTTTTTGTTATTGTTTGCTTGTAATATTGCTTTCCAGCCATTCAATTTCAGCTTCATTGAATCCCTGGGTCTAAGGTGGGGTTCTTGTAGAAAGTATATAGATGGATCATATTTCCTTATCCATTCTTCAAATTTGTGTTTCTTGACTTGTGACTTTAATCCATCAACACTCAGTGTTATTACTCTCAACGAATTTCTTACATCACCCATATTTTCCTTCAGTTTAAGTATTTCATATATTGTTTTTATTTCTTTTTTTGTCTTTTTAGTTGTTCTTACACTCTCCTCCAACTCTCTCTCTCCTGTTTTTTTCTTTCATCCTGAAGAACTTCCTTTAGTATTTCTTGATGTGCAGGTTTCTTATTGGCATACTCTCTTAATATCTGTTAATCTGTGAATATTT